>JACXGI010017058.1:0-15020 GCA_016801175.1 Esox masquinongy
TTGTGTTTCTTTCTCGGGGGGGGGGGGGGGCAGAGGGGAGGTTAGTAAGTTTTTTTTCTAGTGGTTTAAAAGCATTTTTTTAGGTTTTATAAATGTAATTTATTCTAGGGGGTTGAACACTGACAAAACAAGTAGCATATAGGATATTAGGAATTTGGCGGAAACAAATATAATCCGATTATATAATGTTATTATCCGTGATCTGTGAAAGTTACTGAAAACCAGACACTCAAAGCATTCAATTGGATGATTCTGCTGTCAGTAAGGACACGGGTGGATTGGTCGTTGAGCTTAGTTCTACGATTGGATGATTCTGCTGTCAGTAAGGACATGTGTGGGTTGATTGTTGAGCCTGCTGCTACGATTGGATTCTCAGAGAATCTGTCCCACCCACTACACACATGTAACAGCACCTTCATCCACTGTCACCCATTCCACTCTCAGTTCTAAATTGTCTCAGTTTCTTTCTCCAAATACATTTTGTGTTTATCAGAATCATTTGATAGCTAGCCATCAAGCTAATTATATTTTCCGCTGACTTTGCTGAGGAAATTGTTGTAGCAAAAGTTGTTGTTTTTGGCGTTGGTTTAGGTAGGTATCCAAGTATTCTTTATATATGAAGACATAGTCATTTGTCTGTCTCGCTTTATATATTACTGAGAAAGTACAATGAAAGAGACAAGTAAATTAAAGGAACACATCATTAGTATTAGCAATACCATTAAGTATCAGCAAAATATGGGTTGAAGCCGCTGTCCCTCACCTCAACTCCCCAGACTTACACACATGCTGGCAGATTCCAATTCTTCACTTTTCACAAGGTTCATCTTTTTCTCCAATCCAAACACAACATCTGAATTAGAATCTGTAGTTAAACGGATCCACGGGAAACCAGACCCAGGAGTGTTAAACAGCTGTTTTATTTCACCATTATATGGTTGATATGGTCAAATAAGAGTCTACTTGCAAATTATGATGTGAGCCAATTAATCCCACGATTGAATTCTGTTATTACTTATCCCCGGCATGTTTTCTATATGACAGATGATTAGAAGATAAAATAACAAACGTAAAAATCAATTCTGATGTCATTTTGGCTAGGTGTTTGAAGAGAGACATAACGCCCCTCTAGAATGTGATCGCCTACTGTGGGTGAACTAAAAGTAGTATTTTATTTTAAAAAATAGTTGTGCATTAGAAATTTGAGCAGTCAGGATCGTTTTTTAACTACATGTATGAACATGTTTAGGGTGAGTGAAAGAACAGCAGGTTCACACTGATAAGTGCTCTGTGTGAGGCTGCAGCAATGCCTAGTTGAGGAACGGCTTTGCCAGCATTTAAAATGCAATTCCAGGTTTTCCGATCATGAGTATATCCGATTACGAGTATCACGAGTGTCGACAAACGAATAAGACTACTGATGCGAGTATGACAAGATTGGCACATCCCTAATTATTTATAGTAATTCCTGATATTGAAGCTTACTGGATGTTGGAAGAATCTGAACAGAATTCCGTTGGAATACCATTTACTCAATCAATCAATCAAATGTATTTATAAAGCCCTTTTTACAACAGCAGTTTCCACAAAGTGCTTTTACAAAACACCCAGCCTGAAACCCCAAGGAGCAAACAACAACAGTGTTGAATTTCAGTGGCTAGGAAAAACTCCCTAAGAAGACCGAAATTTAGGAAGAAACCTAGAGAGGAACCAGGCTCAGAGGGATGACCAGTCCTCTTCTGGCTGTGCCGGGTGAACATTTTAAGAGTACACGTTGTACTGATTAATAAATGCATGTGGGCTGAGTCCAGAGCCTATTAAACCTAGTCCAGGTCAGAAGCATGACCAGATGGACAAGGACAGGGACAACGCGGGGAGGGTCAGCAGAGTGGCAGCTGAAATCGTCAGGTATCGTCTTGATCTGCAACACAACCAGGAGGACTTTGGACAGGGACAGCAACGAGTCTTTCAAGCCTGGTACTCCGGAGGTGTGGGCCAAGACCTCATGTCCTCCTAAGTTTAAACAGGCAGGAGACAAGGAAAATTTAGAAAGTGCATTTCTTAGATCTACAAGGATTTATAGTGGAGAAGGAGAAGTGACCCTACTACCCCGGCACACGTAAGACCTTGGGGCTGAGACATTTACTCTATTCTTGGAACTTCTATCTGCAACATTTAAAAACGTTGTGCAACTTCATTTATTTTATTGATGCATATCTGATGGGTTGGAAAGACATGGGTTAATTTCGGAGCGGGTCCAACTTTTACTTCTACTTAGAACCTTGTCAGGGAAAGTGGTTGGGGTTGTTGCGGATCAGAGGACCACTGGTTCTGTGTGGCAGGACTGCCATCGAAGCTATTCTGTTAGCAGTAGCACATTGCCATCATGGTTTCATGAGGAAGGCCTACTATATCACTTTTAGTGTGGTCATAATTTTTTGAGGGGGGGCGGGGTTGATGTAACTTTTTTAAATGCAACGGGAGGGTCAAGCACCAATATATGACAAACTGTCCCTTAGCTGCTGCCAAAAGGGGCATATATGAAATCAAGATGTGTCCTCCGATGCACATTTCACTAAGCAGTTCTGCTTCTTATCGCACTGTGCTCCTAATTAGGGAGTATTCAGTGGTACTGTTTGCTCAACCAGAAAGTCTTCTTTGGTGGTCACACATTTTATCTTAAAGTGATTACACTGCGCTCCAATAAAGGCCTTCTGATAACTAACCCCTGTGATGTACAGCCCCTGTGATAACTGACCCCAGTGATGTACAGCCCCTGTGATAACTGACCCCTGTGATGTACAGCCCCTGTGATAACTGACCCCTGTGATGCACAGCCCCTGTGATAACTGACCCCTGTGATGTACAGCCCCTGTGATAACTGACCCCTGTGATGTACAGCCCCTGTGATAACTAACCCCTGTGATGTACAGCCCCTGTGATAACTGACCCCTGTGATATACAACACCTCTTCCCACTGTCTCATCACTTAGTCACAGAATGGAGGAGCCCAAAGTGAAAGAAAAGTCATGTTAAGGACATGGCTGCATGGAGCCTCTTAATTACAGGTGATGAATAAAACACCAGCAAAACATTAGGAAGGGAGTGGAGGTCATTAATTGTGTGTATATGTGTGTGTGTGTGTGTGTGGGTTGGTGTGTGTGTGTCCTATAGAAGAGAGAGAAACTGTAGCTTTCTGTTAGAAAGTTTCAAACAGAAGAATGAATTAATAACACTGTCAACAACAACCTGGTCATTATAAGCCATTCTAAATAGCTCACTTGGTCTCGTCCACACAGGCCACAGGCCACACAGGCCACATCTGTTTGTTATCATGGATATGTTAGTTATGCATAAGTGTACCTCTTAAAGAGCCCCCAGGTCAAAGGTCAGACATGTAGACACATTGGTACAGCCCTGTATGTTGTAACAGGTCATAGGTGCCAAACTCATCCCACAGACAGAGATGGGTTTTATCTCCTGCTTGTACTTTTATTGATTAATTAAGTTCACAGATTAGCCAGGAGGTCCCTGTCTGGGTCCAGAGCATCGATGTGACTATAGCTGGTAAACTGTCGCAGCTGAGCTTTTCATTACATTTAAACAGTCCTTGAACAATTTCCTGCAGTCCCCCAAAAATGTGTTCAACCTCCCCTCTCGTGTTACCCTACTTTTCTGCACCTACCAGGTTCCAGGCTGCCTTCCTACGGAGCAGCAAGATGAACTGCACCTCCTTCCCTCTCGTGTTACCCTACTCTTCTGCACCTACCAGGCTCCAGGCTGCCTTCCTACGGAGCAGCAAGATGAACTGCACCTCCTTCCCTCTCGTGTTACCCTACTCTTCTGCACCTACCAGGTTCCAGGTTCCAGGCTGCCTTCCTACGGAGCAGCAAGATGAACTGCACCTCCTTCCCTTTCGTGTTACCCTACACTTCTGCACCTACCAGGTTCCAGGCTGCCTTCCTACGGAGCAGCAAGATGAACTCCACCTCCCTCCCTCCTGGCTGTTAAACCTACATATATACCCAAACTCTTTAATCTCTTTTCACTGGTTACTTTCTGTGAACTAATGCTAGCACTTTTACCATTTGCTCCATTCTTGCACTGCCTTTAGCTGCTACTTCAGTAAAGCCGAATTTCTCTTGCTGGGTGGTGTGGTTGTTCCATCAAGCTATACTAAGATGAATGCAGTAACTGTAAATCTCTCTGGACTGGAGCATGGGCTGAATGACTGTTTTAAAATGTAACTGAAATGTTGGGAAATACTGGCCTGCAGCACCAGCGCTCTGTGAACGTACACTCAAAACAATTTACAACCAAAACATTCACAACCCAAACAATTTTTCCTCCTCACTGAAATTGTTTCAATAAACATTAAACTGGTGAAAAAAAGATCTGTCATCCCCTACCTAACAGCAGGAAATAGCCAAGGGCACTAGCCGATAACTAATGTGAGGAATATTGCAATTAGCATAGCAAAGTACTTACAGGGATCAAATTAAAAAATTCATTAACGCACACACTTAATTAAGAAACACTTTTGGGTTTACACGATAAATTATGACACCTATTAAATCTTGGGCTACAAGCTGTAATGGCTTCTTGGCTTCTGGGCATGAGTGCTTCTCTTGGGTTTTTAAGAAACTCTCAGAGGGCCCAGGGTATTTGCAAGACTTTTATTAGGAGGAAATATCTGTCTCCCTGAAAGCAATACAAGGCTGTGTTCCAACTGTCGCACTCTTCTCCATGTAGTGTATTACTTTTCACCATATCCCTGCAGGTGCCCTGTCTAGGATGTAGGGTGTTGTTTGGAACGCGGCCCATGTGACGTACAGCAACGACAGTCTGACCGTAGGAATAGTGGTTGTAGCCACTGTGCCTCCACAGACATCTTGCCTGAACATGTCTCTGTTTAATTGAAACACGAAATCGGGGTAGAAGAGCCATCATCAACTGGATTACAGCTTTTAAGAAAGTTCAGGCAGACATCTTGGAAGGACGTCTTCCTTTAGGCTGTTCAGCGTAGCACTCAAAAATGGATCTCTGTGTGACTGTCAGTCGTGTACAAGCCCACCTTTGACCAGATTAATCATAACAAGACAAGGTTTTTGTGGTCAATTTAGGTTGGAATATATAAACATTTTTGAGATGTTGTTTTGCTGTATGAAATTAAATATAATAACAACTAAATGTATTCTGAGGTAACATGATCACCTCAGCATGCCGTCTTTGGAGCAGGAAGTTAATCGGGTGTTCTGACTCTGTGGCACTGATCGTAAGAGTAGGGGTATAACCCCAATTTGGTTCCTCAGAGAAACTTCAAAAATCTCTGTGCTCCCCAACACAAACACACCGTTTTTATACAAGACCACTAGTCAGACAACCTTGCAATTTTGCCAGACAAAGACAGAAACTCCTGCTGTGTAGTGCTGCAAAATGGATTATAGGAACTGTAATTTTTTTGCGCTTAACTAGATTAAGAATAGAACTACAGCTTTCTGAAGCCCAGCAACACAGTTTATTCATTTCAAAGTTTCCACAAGTCAAAGTAACTATTTGATAGACCAGTGAGAATGATTAAATGGAGAATATATGATATTGATATTTTCTAGGAAAAATATATTTATACGGCTGTCAAAATTCACACGTTAATGCATGCAATGAATTAAAAGTGCTTAATGCTGTTCATTTTTTTGTTGCCGTTAATGCATTTCTCTTTTTTTGAGCCTCAGAACTATAGATAGTGCTAGACTTGAGCGGGAGCTGTCGCTTATTCATGCAACAGTACACGTGTAACTTTATTTGGCACCTGACTTGTGCTGGAGTGGTCGAGAGCACTTCACACACTTTTTTCATTACAACAATGTAGAATAGCCTACACATTTATGTCGTGAAACGTGTTAACTCTCCGTGTTAACTCTCCATGTCTGTGAATCCTGCTGGTAAATAGAGCGCTTACGCTTTCAACGACGGCATGCCATTTGTGTGAACAGCAAGTTAGTGCTCATATGTTTGAACACAGTCTGCACAAAGTGGGACATTGGAATATCTACAAGAAGAACTGCCTCTCTTCTGACCCTTTTCTAAAACTGATCCCTAGACACTGTGTGTGCATCTGTTAACCTTGCTTTTAGCATGGTAAGTTATTTTATGTTGTTGTTAGCCCAAACAAGACATAAATTTTGTCGCCAGTCACATTTTCAATAAAACATATTATTATCGCATAACTAACAACTTCTATGCTGAGCATAAATAAATACCTTGGCTCCCTTGCCTACCTTATATCTTTGCCTATTTAAGTAATCTACCTCATAACATTTGGAAATCATTTTAATAAAGACACGTATTTGGCTGTGGCCAAACACCTATCAAAATAGCAACTTGTTTGCAGGCCCTGACCTGAACCCCATTCTAACCACATTTTAGCCTAATAATCACAGGACAATACCTCGAAAAGCATAGGTGTGATTCAGTGTTGGATAACTTGCCTGCACCTTTCCAGAGAGATGGGCTGATGGATGTTTTAAACAGAATCCTAACATAATTACTTGGTGGCATGATCAAGAGCACAATAGTAGGACCAAATTTGTTTATTTAGGACCAAATTTGAACACATTCTAAATATGGAACACATTCTATTAATGCAATTAATCGCGATTAAATACAGATGTTTATGTGATTAATCGCGATTAATTATTTATATCATTTGACAGCAATAATTTGAACCATTAGCTGCAGATGTCTTCAGGTCATTTTTGCTTGTATTTATGTCAGTAGTACAGTCAAAGTCTTACATATGGCCCCTTTAAGCCCTAGGTATGATTGTAGTAGACCCAGGTCTTTCATGATGGCGATGCCACAATGGCCATCACTAGAGCCAACCATCCAAAAGTATCTATAATACTCAATACTCAATACTGTTTATACTTACCATCCTGCTTATTAATGCCATACTTGCCATATCTATAATATTCAATACTACTACCAATATTGCTGCATGTTTACAGTACTCTTTTTAATCTGCTGCTATGTACAGTGTTATATATATATTTTCGCTGTGTATAAATTTTTCTTCTTAAATTCTCACTACGTAGTTGTAGCCTGCTATGTGACCATTCATAAACTTATTACACTCATATGTATATGTATATATAATATATATAATATTCAATATAGTATAGTATATAATATTATATAGTATATATAATATTCAATAACTCTACCAATAGCTGCTACTCTTATGTATATTACTGCCATACTTGTCATATCTAACTGTTCAATAATACTACCCAAATTGCTGTTAGTTTACAGTACTCTTTTCTTTAAACTCCAGCTAGTGTACAGTGTTGTGTATATTTTTGCTTTTTTTATTATTTTTATTTCATCTAGCTATATTTTTGCTTAAATATTCTTTTTAACTCTCACCACATAGTTGTCGTGTGCCATGTCATGCATTATTTGTCAAATGCATCGAACGCTGCACTGTTCGATGCATTTGACAAATAAACCTTGAACCTATCCTGCTGAGATGTCAGTGGGCGGAGCTCCCGCTGTCTTGAAATCCTACAATCGCACCCTGTACAGTAAGTCCAGGTGAAGTTGAATTAGCATACAAAACGTTATTCTGACTGGAACTCTGTAGGTCAGTGAGATTCAGTAGGCTTATCAAAATAACCAAGCCTCTCAGAAAGAGAGTGTCAGAGAAAGAGAGGCAGAGAGAGAGAAAGACAGAGAAAGAGACAAAAAAGAGTCGGTTCTGGCACAGAAAGAAACAGAGAGACAGAGAAGAAGGCAGAAAGTTCATTAGGACATGATATGCTTGTTGGCGCCATCGCTGTGCAGCAAAAGCCCCTGGGCTAATAGGAGGCTGAATACTGATCAGTGGCAAAACAGGGAAACCCACCCTAAGGCTTAATTACCTCATTCAGACACTCAGGGTGTTCCCACACCGCGGTTAGCATGTAGCGTCATTACAGTCCCACAGTCCAGTTGGAATTGAGCATCATCTAGCCCTCATCATCCAACAGCCCAGTTAGCATTTAGCGTCATTAGCAACATTACCGTCGCACACAACAGTTATCATTTAGCGCCATTAGCTCTGTTATCGTCGCCCACAACAGTTAGCATTTAGCATCATTACTGTCGTTACCCTCCCACATTAGCATTGTTAAGCACATCTCAAAAACAGCCAATAAATCGTCTCGGGTGACTTACAGTCATTGCATTCATCTTAAGACAGCCAGGTGAGGCAACCACATAATACAGTGCTTGGGGAGGGCACTTTCTCTCGCTGGTTCTTTGGTACGCAACCATGTGAAGCGTGCAGAGTGACAGGGGAGAACTTTGGAAGACAGGGTGCAGTGTTCTGCGTGTGTTGCAGATTTTTGATGGCACAAGCCCTTTGGAACCCTCTTCTCAAAGAGCATATGGATCTGGGAGAAATGTATGAATAAAAAGGTACAACACAGCAAGTTGGCACAAACACAATGTGGAAAATGTTTTTTTTTATTTGAATTCCAGGATGCACGTTGAAACTCACAGCGTGAGAAAGCCACACATCCTGCTGATGGAGTAAGAGACGAGAGCAGACACATCCATGTGTGTCTGGCATGGTACTATTAAATAACGCAAACTTTCACTTGTTGAGATTAAACATTAAATCCTTTTGGTCCCGTGTAAGTGCTCCGGCAACGGCTTCCCTCTCTCTGCCCAGGATGGTAAACCCCTCACTAGCAATATGTAATTAAAGACAACCAGCATATTCTTAATCCTGAAGGCTGTTGTGGGTTTATGGTCAGTGCATTGTCTGTCCGATGCCTCCCGTGTCTTCCTGTCACTGCAGTGCGCCCCCTTCTGTGGATTGGGCGTCACAGGCCCATATATGTTCTTAGACAAGTACATAAAGGGTTTTATTCAAATCTGCTCTCATAATGGGAGTGCCTGGTCAGGGTTCCTGTCCATGTCGGTTTACTGCACTCAATGTTTTAATCCTTTGGCTTTTGTATTAGAATATTTGGTCAGGAATGGATGGAGAAAAGCTTATCTTCCTTATTATACTGACGTCTGTAATTATTATACATCAGCCATCGTAAATGCCATATTTCTGAACCCATTTTCAGTCACATTACTAAAATAAAAGGGCCCTCTGTGAAGCAGTAATTACACTGTATTCATATTATAATCCAGCAGGGATTGTGAGTGTTCTACATTCAAGAACACGAGGGCATTCTGATCCTGACTGACCTATCCCCAGAACACTGTGCTTTGAAATCACATGAATACTCAACTTAATTAGTACTTTTATTTCTCCCTCCAGTCTAAAGTCAGTTCTGTTTCCGACACACATGTGTCAATGGTAGGCAGCACATTATCTAGTATTGGCAACTTTTTTCAGTTGGATTCATTTTCAACACAAAGCATCAGCTGGGACTCCTTGCCTTTGTCCTCCTCTGTGACACTCAGTTGAGAATTATTTGGTTCTGGTCTGTTATCTCAATGTTAATGTATTCTCTTATTTTACTTTTTAATGGGCTATTACCTAATTATCATTGCATGCTCCTGAGTACTCTAGAGTAGGAGAGAGATAAAGTGAGAGAGAAAGAGAGAGGGGAAGGGAGAAAGATAGAGATGAAGAGAGCGAGAGAGTCCATACAGGTACAAAAAAGGGTAAATTCAGAGGGGTTGGCACACAGCCTGGTTTCAATGCTCAACCGCTTCCCTCTCTTCCATCTCCTTCGTCCTTTCCCTCCTTCCACAATGGCACATTTCCCCCTTGAACATGATGTCAATATGTTGATGTGCCTTCCTTTATTAAGACACCATCCAACAGACAGAGCACCCCACTGTGTGTTACCAACATAAATAATTAGACCAGAGACCAGTGAACGGCAGGTGGCTTTTGGCACAAAGAAATAATCATAGTTGATGTGGAAAAATAAAGTAAAATGACCCATCTGTTCACAGCAGGGGTAAGGAAGAAGAAGAAAAAAACAAACACGTTAACATATTGTCAGTAAAATTATGAAATACATAGTTAATAATTCAGTTACCTGACTGAGGACACTTGTTTCTATAATTCAGTCAAAGCCCTCTGAGAGGCCTTCTCCGTTTAGGAGAAAATTAACCAATGCTCTCCACGCTCCTGTTTCCGATGGCAGCCATTTTGCCTCATTCCCTGCCAATATTTACTTTAAAGACTGAGGGAGAGGAAGGTGGAGGCAGCCCACACTAACTACACAATAATTGTGCATCCCAAATTCTATCCTATTCCCTGTAATGTGTAGTGCACAATTGTGCCCTTGTGTCCCTGTCAAAATAAGGGCATGAAGGGAATAAGGTGGCATTTGGGAAGCAGGCCTCCCGGTATGATGTTAACCACCGGCAGCAGAAGGGTGTTGAACAGGTTTCAGTGCTGGAGTCCAACATGCTAGTCTTGTTCTCTCCCGGGCCCAGTGCTGCAGTCTTGCTGTGACTGTTGACCCAATTTGACAAAGATCTAACACTTCAACTCGACTTGTCCTTAAAGTCATTATTTTAATAAATAATAAAAATGAAAAAAGCGCTACAGTGGGATTTTGGCAATGAGGCAGTTAATTCACATACCCAGAGTTTGATGCACTGAGCCTATATTCAGTACTTTGCAAAAACGCCTATGGCATAGCTTCAAGTTTTCTTGGGCAGTTTCTCCCATTCATTCTTGCACATCCTTTCAAGCTCTGTCTGATTGGATGGGATGCATCAGTGAACTGTGATCTTCCGGTCTTCCCACAGATGTTCAAAGGAGTTGAAGGTCGGGCTTTGGCTGGGCCACTCAAGGACATTCACAGACGGTGCTTTGGGTCATTGTTGTGATAAAAGATTAATCATTGCTTCACGGACCTCTCCAATTTTTCTTTGTTCACCTTTCCCTCACACGTGACCAGTTTCCCAGTCCCTATTGCTGAGAAGCATCCCCATAGCATGATGCTTCTACCACAATGCTTCACTGTAGGAATGGTATTGGCTATCGTGGTGAGTGGTACCTTCTTTTTGCTAGACGTAGTCTTTTGCCTCATGCCCTTGGGGGCTTTCAAGGCATCCACAAGTTCATCTGACTCTAATAATACAAAGCACTTCTCTCAAAGTCAAAGCCTTTTTATTGTCAAATGCAGAAAATAACATAGTGTCATTCTGAGCAGTGACATTTTTATGACATGGCACACGACATATAAGCATTGAGTGAAATATAAAGCAAAAAAAAAAGAAAAAAATATACATAACAATGTAAACGAGCAGCAATTCAAGTGTGTAGAAAAGGGGTATATGGACAATATTAAAGAAATATTAAATATTATAAATATAAATATGCCAACATCCCAAACAATCCCTTTGACCTCATCCCTAGAACTAATCCTTTCAATATTAATTTAGAACAAAACTCAAACAGCTGTATTTCCGTAGATAGCCACTTAAATCATATCAGATGCATAAGAGAATCATACAAATAATAATCCTGAATTGTTTGGATTTATATTATTTTCAGAGTTTTTACGCTGAGCAAATAATCCTGCAATTACAGGAAATGTGAAGATTTAAGTGGATTAACTAAGTAAAGGAACAAATGTGCCGTGGTCGATACAAATTGTTGTTAGGGCAAAGCCAGTCTAAAATGCTAAATAGGAAATTACACACTTTAGTGCTTTTTTAAAAATCACTAAACTACATGTTTGCTTTTCCTGCTATCCAAAAAAATTCCTGGAACTGCACAATGACCAAATTAGGATCCGATATCTTTGCGGTGCAATTGTGGATTCTCAAAGGGCTTTACTGTAAGTATTATGGGGTTGACTCACATCTTCCATCCCAAATGGGAAACAGATTGTTAGAGTGGTCTTGGTTACTATCTGCCAATAGTAAAGATACGAATGACTGAAATTTGAAGTCCAATGTTAATATCTCATTTGAGCGCATAATGAGCACAGATTCAATTGAATCTGTATTGCTGCATCATTACACGACAAATGACTAATCATCTGTTTATAAAGGAGCATGTTGTCAAGCAGGATATTCATTAGTAAATTTCACAATGCAACTGGACAGTTTGATATTTATTTTCTATATGGGAATAATGCTTTTTTGATTAAATAAACCTATTTTGGTCAATAAAGAAGGATTTCCCATGTCCAACACAAACGAAAGAGTTCGCAGAGAGACATTAACTGTTTTGTTCTGTTTGGTTTGTGCCTTTTGTTTCTGAACGTAGCCTGTCCTTTTTGTTCTGATTGCTTTGTCCTGTTTGTATTTGCCCTTGTTAGCTCCCTATTTAGTCTTCCCAGTTCTGTTCAGCCCTTTTTGAGTTATTGTGTGTCTTGCCTGCTGTCGTGTGTGTTTCCGCCTACCTGCCTTGTTTGTGTTCCTGACGTTTTGTTGGTTTTTTGCCTGTCCCAGTTTTGTTTGTAAATCTGTCATTGTCCTATAGCTCTGCGCGTGGCATCCTGTCCTGAAACCATTATATTAATGTCTTGTCAAAATCTGTCCAGCAGTGGAAACATCCCATGTCATAACAGACAGTAATGTCTACATCACAAATGCCTCCCTATTCCCTACTGTGTGCCCTTGTCTAACTGGCATTTGATTTGCCACATCCAACTAGCATTTAATTTCAGTTTATTTGTGTTTTAATGTATGGTGAATCATTTAATTTTGTCATAAAAGGGCCACCGTAACGTGTTTGTGAGAGTTAATGGGTCCAGCTTCACTCCTTCATTACCCAGTTGCCATCACACAGCATGTGTTGATGGCCATAATATACAGTAATTGCTGCCTGCCTTACCATTCCCTCACTGTTCAAACTTCTGGATTTTAAGTTTTGAGCCTTTTTGGATACAATCTGTAAGTAAAATTACTTCAGAGTGAAATGCTGTTTTGTTGTGCAAAAGAACGAACCAAAGGAAAATCTCATAAATGTACTGATTTTATCAATTTCTCACAGTCAAAAAGACAATTTGTTTTCATTGTTTACAGTTTTTCCCGATTGCTAACACTACAAGTGAATGCTCAGACCAAAGCATGAACACCCCACCTTTTGCAAGCCTTTTGTCTTACACACAGGGACCAAAGGTATAAACACATTTTCAGCTTTGCACTTGGTAGTCAATTCTGCAACATACATTGTGCAAAACACTACACACAGTTTTGTACATTACACACTTTGTTCAATAATGAAACCCCTGGCAGTCATTGGGAAAACACTTCCATTCAATAAGCAACATACACTTGCAATTGGCAACACCCACACACAAACATTACAACATTTAAACTGTAACTGAACACCAATCAGTCATACTAACCATTCTGGATGCATTACACACTGCAGTTGCACAGGACAGACCAGAGCAGCCCAGGTTTGCTGTCATCATTTGTTAGTTTCCGCTGGGCTACTCTGGTCAGGAACTGGTTTACCAACCACAATAATTTCATTGTTTTATACCAGCCCCCTTATTCCCCTTTTCTCAATCCGTTTGAGGAATTATTTTCGGCTTGGTGTTGGAAAGTATATGACCACCAATCACATGTCCTCCTGCCTCTTCTGCAAGCAATAGACGAGGCATGTGGAGACACTGAGGTGGGGTCGATCCATGGTTGGATACGACACGCAAGACAATATTTTCCCCGTTGCCTGGTCAGGGAGGACATTGCCTGTGATGTGGATGAGGTGATGTGGCCAGACCCTAATACAAGGCGTGATCCCTAAAACGACTGTACTGTAATTCTGCTTTTCTTTGTGTGTTGTTGTTGTTGTAAACACCTGCAATAGCAACAAATAATCAAATTTTGTGTTGCTTGAACTGTGAGTAGATTTACTGCACTTGAACAATGTTTCACAGAGGCCTGTATGAGAAAATAAAAAAGGTCTACAAAGTACAAAGGAAAACATTGTTTTGAATACAGCTGACCAGTGTGTTGTTGCTGCTTTGAATGTGTAATGTGCATGTGCATGTGTGTTTCTTATTGATCCAAAAATGACCTTTTAAATTATAAGTGTTAAGTTTTGATTGTAGAATGTCCTTTTGACATGGCAGTTAGATGTTAATCTCCAAGTGTTGTGTCTAGTTTTCTTGTGTGTACATTTTTGACACGATGAGCCCAATTCTGCATTTTGTGTGTTGGGAAAAACTGGGAAGCAATTGGAAAAACTGTAAGATGTAGCTCATTTAAATGTGCTGTTACTGAAATCTGGTGGAAAATGCCCATCATGCATGTTTAAATCACTGACTACACCCAAAACAGATACATCAAAATAATTGTCATATTTAATAAATGACCCCCCCGCAAAAAAAGTTTTATCATCACATCTTAAGTGTGCTAATCTTTTAAACTGCCCACACAAGATTTTGTTGTTGACATTGATCCAAGAACTCAAAAACTGAATGGTTCAAAATAAAACCATTAAATGTTCTTAAATTGTAAACCGTTGCTTAACCCCTATACAATCTATCAGGAACCATAGCCCTTATGTGACTAGTATGACTATCGAGCCTCAACGACTGGAAGTCAACATGACGTCAACTATGACTATCGAGCCTCAACGACTGGAAGTCATCATGACGTCAACTATGACTATCGATTAGCCTCAACGACTGGAACTCATCATGATGTCAACTATGACTATTGATTAGTCTCAGCAACAATAAGTCAACTATGACTATCAATTAGCCTCAATGACACAGTCATCATGACGTCAACTATGACTATCAATTAGCCTCACTGACACAAAGTCATCATGACGTCAACTATGACTATCAATTAGCCTCCACTAAGAGATGTCATCATGATATCAGCAATGAATATTGATTTGCCTCTACTAAGAGACATCATCATGATGTCAACAATGAATATCAGTTAGCCTCTATGATGAGGGGACAACATGGGAGCTGTAATCTGAGGAAACCTGGAACTAGTCTTGTCCAATTGGTCATATGTAAGTTCTGGATCAGTTATGAGATGATCACGTACATCCCATTTATATCATGAAAAATCTG
>JACXGI010017059.1:0-15001 GCA_016801175.1 Esox masquinongy
TGTATGGACAGGATGTATGGACAGGGTGTATGGACAGGATGTATGGACAGGATGTATGGACAGGGTGTATGGAGGATGTATGGGGTAGTGAGCATCATATGTCCAACCAGTGCCCTTTGTGCAGTTTCCAAGAACGGAAGGAAAATGGCACATATTTGCATGGCAACATTCCTCTGTGTTGGGTTCTCTAACAAAAGTATTGGACTAAAATACACCTATATTATCAGGAAAATACATGCTTACTCACAGGCCAGAAAATGTACAAGTATTAAATATAAAGTATGTTACAAGTGGGATGTATAGATGTGCAATGAAAGCAAATGCAAGTACAAATGGCAATACTAAACGTGCAATGAAGGCAAATGAAGGTCCATGTGCCACTGAAATGCAGGGATAGCAGCAATGAGGTTCTTGAGGTAGATGTGTACATGTAGCAACTGAAAACGTCTTTATCAGACTTTGCAAAGCAGTGTCAGAGTCAGTGAAAATGTACAAGTATTACAGTGAGGGAAACAATTATTTGATCCCCTGCTGATTTTGTACGTTTGCCCATTGACAAAGAAATGATCGGTCTATAATGTTAATGGTAAGTTTATATAAACAGTGAGAGACAGAATAACAACAAAAAAATCCAGAAAAACGCATGTCAATAATGTTATAAATTGATTTGCATTTTAATTAGTGAAATAAGTGTTTGATCCCCTCTCAATCAGAAAGATTTCTGGCTCCCAGGTGTCTTTTATACAAGTAACAAGCTGAGATTAAGAGCACACTCTTATAGGGAGTGCTCCTAATCTCAGCTTGTTACCTGTATAAAAGACACCTGTCCACAGAAGCAATCAATCAATCAATCAGATTCCAAACTCTCCACCATGGCCAAGACCAAAGAGCTGTCCAAGGATGTCCAGGGACAAGATTATAGACCTACACAAGGCTGGAATGGGCTACAAGACCATTGCCAAGCAGCTTAGTGAGAAGGTGACAACAGTTGGTGTGATTATTCGCAAATGGAAGAAACACAAAAGAACTGTGAATCTCCCTCGGTCTGGGGCTCCATGCAAGATCTCACCTCGTAGAGTTGCAATGATCATGAGAACGGTGAGGAATCAGCCCAGACCTACATGGGAGGATCTTGTCAAAGATCTCAAGGCAGCTGGGACCACAGCCACCAAGAAAACAATTGGTAGCACACTACGCCGTGAAGGACTGAAATCCTGCAGCGCCTACAAGGTCCCCCTGCTCAAGAAAGCACATGTACAGGCCTGTCTGAAGTTTGCCAATGAACATCTGAATGATTCAGAGGAGAACTGGGTGAATGTGTTATGGTCAGATGAAACCAAAATCGAGCTCTTTGGCATCAATTCAACTCCTCCTTTGGAGGGGGAGGAATGCTGCCTATGACCCCAAGAACACCATCCCCACCGTCAAACATGGAGGTGGAAACATTATGCTTTGGGGGTGTTTTTCTGCTAAGGGGACAGGACAACTTCACCGCATCAAAGGGACGATCGACGGGGCCATGTACCGTCAAATCTTGGGTGAGAACCTCCTTCCCTCAGCCAGGGCATTGAAAGTGGGTCGTGGATGGGTATTCCAGCATGACAATGACCCAAAACACACGGCCAAGGCAACAAAGGAGTGGCTCAAGAAGAAGCACATTAAGGTCCTGGAGTGGCCTAGCAAATCAATTTATAACATTTTTGACATGCGTTTTTCTGGATTTTTTTGTTGTTATTCTGTCTCTCACTGTTCAAATAAACCTATCATGAAAATTATAGACTGATCATTTCTTTGTCAGTGGGCAAACATACAAAATCAGCAGGGGATCAAATATTTTTTTCCCTCACTGTAAGTGCTGTGTAATTACTTTACAAGTGGGATGTATAGACGTGCAATGAAGGCGATAGCACTGGGATATGTTGATATTGAACATAATAGCACTTCTGATATGTTGATACTGAACTTAAATCATGGTTTACACGTTAGTTATTCCTGCAATGCTGGGTTGGATTTTTGATGAAAAAATGTTCGCGAAGTATCATGTTTCGGCGTCAATTGACCAAATGAGTAAAAATAAGACAACTTCCCAGCCATTTTTCACATGACTTTATAAATTATTAAGGCTGCAAACTTCTCTGTCTGAGTGTTGTGACAGATATTGCAATTGCACAGGCAGGATACAGTCCCTACAGTCCAGGATACAGCACACATCAAATTAGAGAAAACCTTTTTTTCTGTGTGATGTACATTGCGTTCAGGAAGTATTTAATCCAAATCGAATAAGACTGTAATGTAACAGACTGTGGAAAAAGTGATGTGGTCGGAACAGCTTCTGAAAGTATTGGTTGCAGCCATGTCCTGATGAACTAACATTACTGTGTCCTATTTTGACTGCCTGTTTGCTCCTGCTTAGCCAACATTTGTACTGATGATGAGTTCCACTACTCGAGATTAGCTGTATTATGTAACTCAGAAGAAAACATGAACTCGCTAGACTGCCTATTTGTATCATGCTCATGTTTCTAATACTGAAGTCTGTACAAGCGTGTCAATAATGCATTTTGTATAAATAATGTAAATGTCCACACATAGCCTACTCAACTCTTGAAAATAATTAATGCGCCCATGCTTGCATTTCTCTGTAAGAAAAAACCCAGCAGCAACTCATATATACAGTATGTAAAAACTTATTGTGAGAAAGCGGGATCAATCATATTAAATTTATCATGACAAATGAAAAGACAAAAATATATATTGTGCAAGGTCATTTTATTTTAGAGGTATAATTAATATTTGTATATTTGCTCAATCCTGCATATTCACTTGACACTAAATAAATAAACATTATTATCATCCATTCATATGTAATGAATAACAATGTTTGTACTACTGACCTGTAGAACTGATACATTGTTTGACAGTAATATATTTGTTTTATATTTAAACACAGTAATATGACATCTGCATGTCAAATATTTATAGCTGACATGTTAAAAGACGCTGTTAATTTAACTGGTTTGCAGTTAGTCTAGTCATGTTGTGATAGATTTGTACAAAACTGCATATGACAGACAATTATACAACATACCAACATTTCATCCCAGCTGAGAAATATAGTATCAATATACAGGGTTTTGCAAAAAAACACCTCTGAAGTTCATCTTCTAAAAGTTTACAGCAGCTATAATTCATTCATATAGCATTCCCGTGAGCATTCATTTCAGGCTACACATTTTCATAGCAATTTTTACTTCTATTTGTGTCACAGTAAGGACGTGAGGAAAATAAACAGCATGTTTTAATTGTTGTGTCTGGCCATGTCTCCACTTCATACAGAACTGACCTTGGCAACACTTCTCAAGGACGTAGGTTCTGAGAGACATAAAGAGAGATAGAGAGAAACACAGAGAGAGAGAGATAAAAACACTGAAAGGGAAAGAAGAGTGTGTGTGTGTGTGTGTTTCGTTGTGTAGTCCATTGTCTCTCTGCTTCCCTCAGTGAATGGTACTGAAAACTCTGAGCTATAGAGGACGAGGCAGAATGATGAATTAAACATCCGAATGAGATGTTTGATCATATTTTCTGCTCTTTGTATGTCCTACAGCGACAGGGTGTGTGTGTGTGGGTGTGCCAGTGACAGTGATAAACATGGAAACTGAATGAGGGCCTCCGGAGAGTAGAATTTCAGTATTTTTGAACCTAATCTGTATTTTAGGAGTTCATTCCATATTTCCAGGGCGGTGTCGTGGGGTATGAACTAACCTTAGACCACATCTGCGCTTAACACATTTGACATTTGATTCATTTAGCAGACACTCTTATCCAGAATGACTTACAGGACAAATTATGTTTACAAGAATTTGTTAGGGGCACGATGGCAGATTTCTTTGCATTGAAGGCTCCGGGTTTCAAACCAACAACCTTTAGGTTACTGTCACAATGGTCTATATATTAGGCTACCTGCCGCCACGTGCTCTGTTTCACCTCTAGGCTTCTCAGATGAGATCTTGAAAATGAAGATTTTTCATATCATTGCTTCCATTTAGATCAGTTTTTCAAATGGAATCGAGGGAGACGAACGTTTGCGTGTCACGCTCACCTCCAAATAGCACTTATTACCTGAACCAGCCCCCTCCCTGTGTCCTTGCTCCTCCTCTCTCCCCCTCTCCCTCTACTCTGGTACTGACTGACAGAGAGGTCTTTCGGCTCTCTGCTCTCTTGAGAGGGAACATTAAATGGACGGTGCTTATTTGGCAGGAGTTGATACCTCTCAGGGGATTAAAACGGTTGGATTGGAGTGTGTTAGAGAGAGAGAGAGTCTGTGTGCGTTTTTGTGTGAGGGCAAGTGTCTATGTGTATCTGCTTATATGTGTGAGCTTGCATGTGGTGTTGTAAAGAGATGTTCAGTAAGATAAATGGGATTTGTCTGGGTTGTTGCCATCCTAAACCGTGTCAAAAGGTTAAAGTGAAGGAACAAAGAACAGACGTGTGTTATAGGGCTGTAACGGTACACACATTAGTAACCGCAGCGTAAAGTGCTTTATGGTTCCACAGGGCTTCTACCTAAATACTACATCTAAATAATAGCTAGCTACGCTGTGTTGATTGGCTTTTCAATAAATCTGATGGATTTGAATAAAGAAAATTAGGCTATTCTGTGTAAACGAGAGCGTTTGTGCACGTGGTAATTGATAATTGTTGCCACTTTTCCAACTCTTGTTTTTTCGGGTCGAACTTGGGGAGGAACCACCAAATAAACTAAAAACCTTCAGTAACCGTTTACAATTCATTTTTTGCTCTGTACCGAAACCATGCCAAACCGTGACTGTCGCAATACATACGACAGTCATGCCAAACCGTGACTGTCGTATGTACCATACTGTGGGTTATAGGCGTATAATTGCACCTCTATTTGTTAAAGTTATGGTAGACATATTCTTACCCGACTCTAACTAACTTCTACGTGCGTGTTTGTGTTATGGAGTATTGGTCCAAAATGTCATCTCTCATTAGTTGTATAAATTGAGTTGTTGTGTTGTCTGTCTGAAACATGACTAACTGTCACTCAGCCATTCCACCCTGGGCACTTCTGTCTGACATGGATTTCATCATGTCTGACGTGGATACCTCATGATGAAAGCGGAGACCACACAACGTAGACAACATACAGAACATCAACAGACAAGTACTGCGCAAAGAAACAACTGCATTTCACAATGTGATACATTATTTATAGACTACATACATTTCAAATCACAGTACATTAAAGGCAAGTTTGGATCAGAGACAACTTCATAAAATTAAGATGATTATATATTGGAATCTAATGCTCTACTTAGATTATCAGCGCAAGACAAGCTGTTTTGTCCAAGCAGGCCTGGAGATCCGAGATGCTCAGCGCTCCGTTCTGCATTCACGTACAAGTCCCAATGTGACTCTTCATTTATCATGCAGACTGTATCCCACTATTCATCCATACAACTGCATTAACATACATACATTGCCGGCACATTTGCATGAAATCTGCTGTTGCCAAACTGCCACTGTCTGCAGAAAGTATTGTCATCAGCACTTTTTTTCTGTTGTCATATCAACAGTCACATTATTTTGTATCTACTTAATGCAGAATTCGACGATGATGTCCCGTTATGCAAGATGAATGGGTGGGGGGTTTAGACGGACAGACAGACAGAAAAATATAGATGGATAGGCATACAATGCTCTCCAGAATTATTGACAACTTTGGAAGAGACACACAAACAGTATGGAAAAATTTTATTGTTGTTTATTACCCTGAACTGAAATGTAAAAATATTAGTCAAAGAATGCATGTGAAATGAGACAGAAGGTAGTTAACTTTCATAAATTAGCTGTAAAAAATTGCCACATGCTCAAAATTACTAATCTCCACTATCAGAGCAATAATAAATAAATTAAGTTACTTGAGCAGTGATGAACCTGCTACACAGTGTGGAGGATGTTTTGAAAAGTAAAGAATTCTCAGCTGGAGAAATTGAGAATTTGGTTAAATCTTGAAGTCTTGAAAACTACTATTAGACACTACCTCCATGCCAACAATCGATTTGGACATTTTGCTAGAAGAAAGCCTCTAATATTATCAAGACGTAAATGTCAGAGCTTGGAATTTACTAAATGTCATTTGAATTTTCATTGGCACAGGGTTCTGTTGTCAGATTGAACAAACACAAGGCTTTTTGGTCACAAACACCAGGGCTTCTGGAAAAAAACCTATTGTACTTCCCACTGTGGCGTATGGTGGTGGATATGTGTTGTTCAATCAATCAAATAAAATTTATTCATAAAGCCCTTTTTACATCAACAGTTGTCACAAAGTGCTTTTACAAAACACTGTGTTGTTGTGGAGTTGTTTTACTTCCAAAAGCCCTGGGAACCTTGTTAGGACACAAGGCATCATGGACTCTGTCTTGTACCTGGAGATTTTAGACCAAAATCTAACTGCTCTGCCAGGAAGCTAAAACTGGGTTGTCGGATCTTCTAGCAGGACAATGATCCAAAGTGTTTCTTCGGATCCAAACAAAAATCTCTTACTGACCACAAAATAAAGCTTTTGCAAAACCATTCCAGTTCCCTGAGCTAAATCCCACTGAAAACCTGTGATTAGAGCGGACAATGAAAATCGACCATTGAGGACCAAGGAATCTGAAGGAAGGATCTGGAGAGATTTTATGCAGATGAATGGTCACACATCCTTTCCTATGAGTTTTCTGACCTCATCAAACATTATAGGAGACAACGAAATGCTTTTATCTAGGCATGGCATGGGTGCTCTAAGTACTAAATGCAGGTCAATAATCTTGAGAGACATTTGTTTTTTCTTTGTGCAATGTTATCTTAATAAACACTACTTTTTTATAGCATTTTTGCTGACCAAAGATGGCAATACCTCCAGGGTATACATATATATTCACCGATCAACCATAACATTAGACCACCTGCCTAATATTGTGTAGGTCCCTCTTTTGCCATCAAAATAGCCCTGACCCGTCAAGGCATGGGCTCCACTAGACCTCTGAAGGTTTGCTGTGGTATCTGGCACCAAGACGTTAGCAGCAGATCCTTTAAGTCCTGTAAGTTGCGAGATGGGGCCTCAATGAATCGGACCTGTTTGTCCAGCACATCCTACAGATGCTCGATTGGATTGAGATCTGGGGAATTTGGAGGCCAAGTCAACACTTGTTGTGTTCCTCAAACCATTCCTGAACCATTTTTGCTTTGTGGCAGGGCGCACTGAAAGAGGCCATGCCATCAGGGAATGCCTTTGTCATGAAAGGGTGCACATGTTCTGCAACAATGCTCAGGTAGGTGGCACGTGTCAAAGTAACATTCACATGAGTGGCTGGACCCAAAGTTTCCCAGCAGAATATTGCCCAAAGCATCACACTGCGTCCGCCGGCTTGCCTACTTCCCAGAGTGCATCCTGGTGCCATGTGTTCTCCAGGTAAGCGACGCACACGCACCTGGCCATCCATGTGATGTAAAAGAAAAAGTGATCCATCAGACCAGGCCATCTTCTCTATTTCTCCGTGATCCAGTTCTGATGCTCACATGCCCATTGAAGATGCTTTCAACAGTGGACAGGTTCAGCATGGGCACCCTGACTGGTCTGCAGCTACACAGCCCCATACGCAACAAACTGCGATGCATTGTGTGTTCTGGGTCTGACACCTTTCTATCTGTACCAGCATTAACCGTTTCAGCAATTTGAGCTACAGTAGCTCGTCTGTTGGATCGGACCACACAGGCCAGCCTTCACTCCCCACGTGCATCAGTGAGCCTTGGCCACCCATGACCCTGTCGCCAGTTCACCGCTTTTCCTTCCTTGGACCACTTTTGATAGGTACTGACCACTGCAGACCGGGAATACCCCACAAGGGCTGCAATTTTGGAGATGCTCTTGCCCAGTTGTCTAGTCATCACAATTTGGCCCTTGTCAAAGTCGCTCAGATCCTTACGCTTGCCCATTTTTCCTGCTTCTAACACATCAACTTTGAGGACAGAATGTTCACTTGCTGCTTATATATCCCACCCACTGACAGGTGCCATGATAATGAGATTATTCTCGATGTCATGACAGGTGCCATGATAACAGTGTTATTCACTTCACCTGTCAATAGTCAATGGTATGGCTGATCTGTGTATATATATATATATATTTATATATATAGTACCAGTTAAAAGGTACCCTGAATGGGTAAGTGTGTCCAAACTTTTGACTGATACTGTATGTATATGTATATAGAGATAGATAAAGCTAAATATATAGGAAGAGGTATGTAGATAGAAATACATAGATACGACTGTGAGAAATAGACAGGACAGACAGGTGAGATTTTGAACCTAAAGTTCACTACGAATGTGTTGGCCCTGTATCTTAAATACAGCTGGAATGCAGGAGGGAGTCTGACGTCTGTGCTGAAAGAAACTTCTACAAGTTAGAATTGGAGCGAAAGGGGTTAGGGGTGCAGGTGTTTTCTGCCAGAGTGAGTGTCCTAGTGAGAATTGGCTTGTCTGGAGAAGGTAATTGCCATCCATTGTGTGACTCAGTTGAAACAGAATGAAAAGAGCAAGCACCTCTACTTCCTTTCTGTGGTATTATTGACGCGTGTCTGGATCTATGTTATAATGCCAACATTTCTGAATGATTACTATTATGATCATATATGCTAGCAGGTAGATAGGCTGGACATTCCAGGATCTTTATACTCCTTTAGTTCATTATTTTGTATCATTGCAGGCTGTCCATTGGTGTTTGTGTGTGTGTTTGTGTGTGTGTTCATGTGTGTGTTTGTGGTGTAACTGGTGTCGAGTTGATGTCAGGCTGAAGCTCTAAAGACTGTGATCTCCTCTCCTCTGATCTCGTTGGCAGCATCTGTTCTCTGTCACAGGAACTTACATCATCAGTCCCATCACATAGCGAGGCTTTGCGTTAGGCTTTATTTTCTCTTAAATCCACTCTTCCTTTCAGAGAAGATCGGTACCACACCATTTTCTGGAAGTTCTATTTAAAAGCCTGTTATACCACCCAAATAAATATTACATCATTATACCACAGTATATGAAGAAATATATACATAAATCTTAGCATTTCTTTTATCTGGAATTTGAAGCAATTTAATCAACTAAAAGTTGACTTTATCATAACCCTGTAATCACTGTGATTTTGTCAGAGGATCACAGGTTACATAGTCAGATCCTCCGCTAATCTAACAGATAAGCTCTAGTTGAGATTCAGCGCCATGGATAGCACTCCGGTTAATCGATTGGGCGTAAACCCCTCCTACAATCATGTGACATTCTATAGGAAGTGTCTATTTCATGTCATGTAGTTCATATAAATAATTCATGAGAACGTATTAAAATATTGAGATTAGTAATCTGGGGAAACAGGAGTGTTTTGTGGGGGAAATCCCGATATATCTCGGTAAGCTGGTTCTAGCCATAAAACCCTGTTTGCCCTGAATTTTCACCTACGTGTCTGTACTTTAGCTGTGTATAAGTGTCTTTGTGTGTGGGCATTGGCATAGGAATGGCCAAACTTGTGTTGGCGGGTGTTTGCTTGTGTGTATTTCCTTCTGTGAATGTCTATGTGTGTGTGTGTGTATGTGTGTAAGGGGTGGTCTGTCTGTACCATCTGTCACCTGTTTCTCTCACTGAGACACTAATTACAGGACTTTACACGTTGCTCTGCTACCCTGGACCACCGCATCGGGGACCTTGATGTGCACACACACACACATATTTGCTCAGCTATCTAAATGGGGACACCAAAGTTGGTTGCCTTTAAAATGAATCCTGCTTTTACTAATGCAACCCTAACCTCTACCCAACCCTAACTTCCATATATAAACTGTTTTGCTTAAATTTAACCTAGACCTAATGCCTAACACACCTAACCATAATCCTAAACCTATTTTAACCATGACCCTAATTGTAATTTTTGCCCTAAACCGAACACTTGAAGCAATAAAGGCTGCCGTTTCCAAAACAGAAGCTAGATCATTGGCCTCATATCTCTGTTGTATAGTGACACACACACACACACACACACTGTATTTTAGACATTGCTACATGGGCTCTACTCCGGCTAAGTACATCCAACTTGTTAATAATACATTTGACATTCCCCCTGAGGTTGTTTGATGGTTGGAACCCACTGGGCCTTGGCGGAGATCAGAGATATGAGACGAATGATCTAGTTTAAAAAAGGTAGAAGAATGAAGGGCGGGGGTTCAACCAGAGGGAGGGGGTAAATAAGGGTGTTTAAGGGAGAGGATGTTAGCAAGAAAAAGAGGGAAAATCCTATCCAACTCTGCCACCATGCAGATATGTTATGTGGTATGCAGTAATCACCTTTATTAGCATCATTTCCAGGTCACCCACTTTCTCTTGTGATAAATGTGTGCTAAACTCTCTCTCTGTCTCTTTTTGTCTCTCTCTTGTTATCTCTCCGTATTTACTGTAGAGTATATAGATATATAGACAGATGTTTATGTATGTCTGTGTGTGTGTCTTAGTTTATAGATGTTCTGTACATTACACGTCTCCTGTCATTCAACGCCCTCCCCTTCCGTCTCCTAGGCAACTACGGGGAGAGCGGGATGGAGGCGTTCAAGGATATGGCCGCCAAGGAGGGCATCTGCATCGCCCACTCTGGTGAGATGCTTCTAATGATGTCATCAATCAGGATGTCGGTGTCACGTGGCAATACTCAGGCATCGGCTTCATCTCAATTAGAAAGCTCCACTCTCACATATCGGCCTTATCTCAATTAGAAATCTCCACTCTCACATCCTCTGCTTCTCTGTCCTCCCCCGGCCCCTCTTGACAAAGGTCAAATGTAAACCAGGTGAGGTGGCGAGGGGAAGGCAACTGGACGGAAATGAGCATTAAACACCTCCGGATACAGGTCTTTGGGCAAATTACATTTACAGGAGTGGATCCCTCATTAAGCATGCAGTGAGATAAAACCAAATGAAGTTGGTTGTGCGAGCTGTTTTATGGATGAAAACATTTTATATTTTTTTGTTCTTCTCCTCCAACAAAACAAGAGCTCATTCAAAATGTGTGTAACAGATTTCAGAACTGTTCCATGGTAGGATATATATATAAATGTCCTTGATGAAAGTTGTCTATAGGGGAGAGAAGGACACGCTTCCACTACTAACTAATTGACATCTCCTTTACCACTAAACCACTTAAATATTTCTTTGAGTCAAAGAGGAAAGGACAGAGAAGAGGACAGACAAATGATAAAGGGTCACTGAGTCCCTTAGAGTAGATCTCCAATAACATCTATTTCTCGATGAGGTAATCTATTGAGCAATGTTGTCATTAGAATATAACCGGAATTGCCCATGGAAAAGATGACAGGAAGTAAATTATGAAAAATGAAGTGCCTATAAGGGAATGACAGTTTATTCCCGTGGTTTACTGACAACTGACATAATTTCTTGGCATGTGTGTGTTCTGATGCAGGAAAGATATGGAGTAATGCAGGGGAACAAAGTTTTGATAGGCTGCTGGAGCGTCTTCGAGCCCACCTGCCCAAAGCCAGGGTGGTGGCCTGCTTCTGTGAGGGCATGACCGTCCGGAACATTCTCATGGCCATGAGACGACAGGGACTAGTGGGGGAGTTCCTGCTCGTCGGCAGGTTAGTGGACACTGGACACACAGAGGCACACAAACATGTGTACACACACACACACACACACACTGTTGGCAATGGGGGAAAGAGACAAAGAGGAAAAGACCGATGAAAAATATATATATTTATAGAGACAGAGAAAAAGAGACTCTCTCTCTCTCTCTCTCTCTCTCTCTCTCTATATATATATATATATATATATATATTCATATGTATATATATATATATATATTAATCTCTGCCCTATATATATATATATTTACAGAGGCAGAAAAGACAGAGAATATAAAGTGTAGATATAGGGGATAAGATAGAAAGAATATATATATATATTTATATATATATATATATGTATATATGAGAGATGGACAGAGGGAAAGAGATGAACTGTTGTTAAAGGTTCGGGCTAGGTCCTCTGAGTACATTTCCAACTGGGACCCAGACTTGCTTTAGATCATGTAACTCCAGCATGTCTCTGCAGTCTCTGTGTCTTCTCTCTTCATCTCTGCCCTTATCAGTACAGTTCTCCTCCTCCCCTGTGGCCCCTCTTCCAGTCTATCTCCCTCTAAAGAGACCCCGCCCCATAATGCTGTGCGCAAGGGGAAAATTGCTTCCTCTAATGTGTGTGTGTGTGTGTGTGTGTGTGTGTGTGAAACTGTCAGACAGAGCAGGTGTGTATTGTACATAGGAATGCACCAATGCCACTTGTTCTTCACAGTACTGATTCTGGCTTATCAATAATTTAATCAAGATGAAACTAAAAGTAAATGGCTACAGCACAAAGCAGGTAGGTTTTCTATTTAGCTAAAAATATGAATGGATGTGGAGATTAGAAAACACACCCTTAAAAGTTTTATATTCTCAATTAGCTAGTTAGCATTGAACACTTCCCAAGTGTTGGGGTTGAAGAGACAGAGAGGACACTATCCCCGGTGTTCAACAGTACTTGTGTGTTCACCAGGTGAGGGAGGTCCCTTTATCATGACTTAAATGAACTCCCTTTACCTGGTCATTTACGTCTCAACTAGGAACGTCCCTCGCCTGGTGAACACAGCCAAGTACATTTACTTTGTTCTTTAACACCTCTGTGTTAGCGAGCTGGCGTCAGCGACATGGCGTTAGCGATATTGTACATGTGCGCCAAAGCTGACTGCGGCCTCTTCAGCCTCTGTTGCCATGACAATGTTTTAATGAATATAGTATGAATAGTCATTACATCACCGACGATCGTCGGGATCGAGAGCAGACGGACTCAACACGTTGGTCCCGATATCATAGTTCAGGTTAATCTCACCACATTTTCATTCAATTCTATTTGTCCCTTCAGTAACCTCACCTGAGTAGCAGTGATCATCATCATCATCAATCATCATCATCATCAGCCATCGCTACCATTCTCTCCCCCCACTTAATTGTACCAGGATTCAGGTACGTATGTTTACTCAGGAAGAAAAAACAATTGCATGAAATACCTGTTTTCCCAAGGTTTAAGAGTTTTCACCTGTCCCTTTGTCTCAACGGGTCGAACAGTTCCGGCCTAAAGCCGGCTCCGGGATCAGTCATTGTCACAGATGGACCTTCCAGAATCATTACCACCCGAAACTGTTCTCTGTCATGTATACGCACAACCCATCATGCTCGCTGACAACTCTCATCCCTCTTCAAAAGGTTGGGAGAAGCCGCGCAATCTTGTTGCTCCCATCGTGTAAACATTTATTAACCAAGGCTTTCATCAGCGTCTCATATCTCATCTGTCACTGTTCTCTTGATTCCAGTCGCCGTGGCAACAGTCAGACAGGTTGTTAATTGTAGAGATTGAATTCAATTACCATTCTAATTAAACAATTATATGCTGATAGTTTGTGTGTGTGGGGGGGGGGACTGGGGGTTTAAACATTAGTTTAGTTATCACTTCGACAACAAGCTTTATCTGACTTGGGGTTAAGTTTAGGGTAAGGGTTACGTTTAGGAATGAAGGTTAAGCTATTAGAGTTGGAGTTAAGGTTATGTTTAGGGTTACTAGTTAGGTAAAATACTGTAGTTGTTTTTAATTAAACTAAATTGCCTTGATAGTAAAACCTACATATTGTGTGTGTGTGTGTGTGTGTGTGTGTGTGTGTGTGTGCCTGCCTGTTGGTGGGTCTGTCTCCCTGCATTGTGGAAAGGAAGGTGAGGAGAGGGAACAGAGGGAGAAAGAGAGAGCCATTTTGTGTGCAATATTAACTTTTTTATTTTCTGTTGTATATTATACAGTTCTTATTTCCTGCTTGCTTTGGCAATGTAAACAACCAATACCCATGCCAGTAAAGCCATTTAAATTGGATTGAATTGACAGATAGGAAGACGGACAGACAGACAGAGAGAGAGAGAGAGAGAGAGGGTAGGAGACTGGGAATCCATCTTGTTAATGTTATTTACAAGATTCACAAACTAAAAGGCTGGCCTTCTCTTTCTGTCGTTGTCTTCCTCACTCTCCCCTTCTCTCTCTCCTTGCTTTTCATCCAAACAGACAGTCTGAGGTACTTCCAACACAGACAAACCAGTCCGTCCTCTCTGACTCACCAGGGTCAGTTATAATTACGCTTTTTAATTGAATATCAGCCTTTGTTGGCCTCGCTCTGTGAAAACGGGCAATATTCACAAATTAAAGATTGTTTCAGGTCGACATGGTTCTGACTGCCGCTCTAAACGGTCTGGGCTGGAAGGTTTGGATTCCCCCCTGGAACCATCCAACTCTTCATTCAGCTTAATTACATTACCACGTTACACATACAAACACACTCCGTTTGACTCCATGACAATTATGTTAGCCCAGAAATGATGAAGAGGAGGAAAACGAGTGGGGTACGGTATGGAGGTGCATTGAGTATTTCAGTTCCATATTCTGGTCTAGGGCGTCAGTGAATCAATCAATCAATAGTGAAAACAAATTTTTATACTCAAACACAAACAAACACATACCGTGGTGTGTGTGCGCGCGTGTGTGCGTGCGTGCGTGTGTGTGGAGCCTGATAGTATTGATTCCCTCTCTCCTACTCCCATTCCTCTTGGCACCAGATAGCCAGTAATGAAAGGTACTGTTGAGATATGGATTGAAAATACCACATACACACACACAGTGTATGTTCAGACAATATAGGTAGTTTAATACTGGACTTAGTGTATATTCAGATACTATATGTAGTATATTACTGGACTTAGTGTGTATTCAGATACTATATGTAGTATATTACTGGACTTAGTGTATATTCAGATACTATATGTAGTATATTACTGGACTTAGTGTATATTCAGATACTATATGTAGTATATTAC
>JACXGI010017060.1:0-15080 GCA_016801175.1 Esox masquinongy
CCCGAGGACACACACGCACTCCCCCACCCCTGAGGACACACACACCCCCCACCCACCTACCCACCCCTGAAGACGGACGGACGGACGGACGGACGGACGCGCGCGCGCACGCACACGCACACACACACACCTCCCTCAACACCTGCGGTGAGACTTGCAGAGAGGTCACCATGACAACCCTGCAGAACGGCCATCAGGGCAGAAAGAGGGAATGGTTTTACGGCCGAGGGAACATTCTATACCAGGGAGGAACGCAAAGCAAAAAAAAAGAGCGGTCTGTGTTTAGAGAGGACCATGTCAGAAAAGGTGTGTGTGTGTGTGTGTGCGCGCGCGCGCGTGCGTGCGTGCGTGCGGAATGGAGGTCGAGGTACACAAACGAGCACCCCCTCATAATGAGCTGCTGCATCAGGCACACCACAGCCCTGAGAGATTGGAGGATAGGGATCAACTTGGGAAAAACAGGAGGAGAGCAGGGAAGAGATTAGGGATCTGGGAATACTGTCCAGTTGGAAATAACATGCACAATAAGGAACACAACATCTCCTTGAACACAGTCCAGGATTGAAACCATGTATATCTACATGTATATGTGTATATCTGTATTGATATATAGCTGATGGAAGGTGCAATTGAACACATTTCAACACAACAAATATGAATCTTCAGGTTCTGAATAGTTCCATGGGGTCCCCCTCTAACATATCGTAAACACCAAGTCCAATAAGTTGAATTTCCTAACCTAACATCGTTAGCCACCTTAATTTTGCCAATCCTACCGCCTCCACCAGGTGGCTCAATCCCTGGTTCCTCACTGGCTAAACGCAGCGGTACGTCAGACCCTCCAGTCACGCCTGTCATAAATACAAAGAGGTAACCGGTTTGTTTTCACCACAACACACCACAGGGCCTTGGAGTGTGTGTGGTCAGTATAACACGGCTTACTGCTGTATCCAGGCACCATGTAGCATCGTGCTTTACCGTAGCCCCGACGCGGTAAAACGGCCGGGTCACTTAAATAGCCCTTGAACGTATTATGATGGAGTCAAGGTTCAGACCGGTGGTTTTCTTTGATGACATCACCTCAACATTAACTTACGGTATACTCCTTTGTGAACAGATGCATTTTGATTGGACGTAAATAGTGCCCCTGACCTCAGCTCAAACCCATGAAACCGGCTGCTTTAATCCTGAAAGCTGATTGGCTGAATGCTGTGGCTTACGATCCGTGCACCAATGTATTAAATTTTTTTTTAACATTTGACTGACGGGGGTGGATATCATCAATAACCCTCAGGTAAGAGCGGTTTCCAAGCACCTCCACATTGCATTGTGTCTGAGAGCAGCCCTTAGCTGTGGTGTATTGGGGGTAAACCACAACCCCTCTTCAAGCTTGACATACACAATGTAATGAAATATCTGGCAACTTAGTAGACCAAGTACACCATTCCTAACCTTACAGAAACAAACTAGGATACATTCTCCGACATTCTACACAACAAGAAAAAAAGTATAGGTTAAAGTTGGAGCAAAATACAATTATAACCAGGTGGATTGAATCCTGACTGGGGCAAAACCATGGTAAGCAAGACTTCTTTATGCCAGATTTCATACAAGAAGTGTGTGACAACATAGTATAGATAACCTTCTAATGTTCTCAAACGTGACGTGTGGTTCCTAAAGGGTCCTACACATATAGGGTTCTACACTCATTGACTCTCTCATTGCCTCTCACTAGTGGTTTCTTCTCCTGCTCTCTGACTGGCTCGGGAGTCGCTATTCGCGCCTAGCGATTGAGCAAGGCCAATAACAAAAGGCTGAGCGCTAGCCATGGGTGGTCAACGAAATACAGCACGAGCGCAGCATGAGGCATGTTGGCGACCGGAGCCGAGGCGAACGCCAAGCAAGGCGTCCAACCGCTGCAGAGACTAAACATACATCGGTACAGAACAGCAGATGGCGTAGCGAATGAAAGAAGAACTCACCCAGGTGCTGCAGAGTTGTGGCCTTCACCTGTGCAGGTAGATTATCTGTCTGTAGTAAACTCTCATACGCTTCTTTCGCAGCTCTGAATTTCTTCTGCAGAACAAAAAAAAGTCAGGGAAGGGGTGATGGAGAGAAAAAGAAGAACAGTGTGTGAGGGAGGGAGAGACAGAGGTGGTTTCAGCCGGACCAAAGGGTTAGGGTGTTTTATGGTCTCACTGGTCAGACACAAAGAAGTCTGGACACCTCCTCAGACCACACCAGCAACAATGTGAGGCCTTCACTCAACCTCAGCACGCACACGCTCAGAGAATAAACACAGGCCTCTGCTCAGAGTGGCCTTCTCGGGTTTCCCTAAACAAACAGTGCTAAAGGTGGGATCTTTTTCTCACATGGTCAGTCTGGGACAGGACAGGCCAGACTCAACAAGTCTGACGGACCTTAAGTGTGTTTAGCCCTGGGCTCTTCCTGTCTGGCTACTATAAAACCCACAGCAGGGTGAACACGCATGTGCACGCGCACACGCGCGAAGAAACATACAAACACACACACCGAACAAGCACAACAGCAAGCAGACGGGCAGATACCAGCCAAGAACGGCTTGCAGTCCCCACAGCGTGAATCGGGACAAATTGCAGTGTTAGAGACAAACTACTAGGTTTTTCTCTAAAACACAGCCACCATAGCCATGGACCTATTCCAAACCCTTTTGGCGGTCATGGCATCACCACAGCTACAGGCTGATTGGATGAGGAGTTGGGGGGCGGGGCAAACCACAGCAGATCAGGAGGGCACTGTGATGGGAGCTGTGGCGTTCTCGTGGCTCAGTGTTCCTGAAGACTGTCTCCCTCATTAAAGGGGAATTCTACCCCAAAATCTACTTGCGTTTTCATAGTCACTCCTCCATGAGGTCAAAAAGACCATAATTTAGGGCACGGTTACATCGTACTATAGCAATTTAGACTTGACTGTTCAATTACGGACCCCGTTCTACCCCATCTGTAGGTTGATAATATGACATTGGCATGATCCTAAATAGCCCGCTAAAAATAACACCAGCTCATCCCAAAAGCTGAAACGTTAGCTACTGCGACATTGCTTATTCCGAGGACAGTTACATTGGTCAATATAACACCGACATATCCAGAGGACAGTTACATTGGTCAATATAACACCGACACATCCAGAGGACAGTTACATTGGTCAATATAACACCGACACATCCAGAGGACAGTTACATTGGTCAATATAACACCGACACATCCAGAGGACAGTTACATTGGTCAATATAACACCGACACATCCAGAGGACAGTTACATTGGTCAGTATAACACCGACATATCCAGAGGACAGTTACATTGGTCAATATAACACCGACACATCCAGAGGACAGTTACATTGGTCAATATAACACCGACACATCCAGAGGACAGTTACATTGGTCAATATAACACTGACACATCCAGAGGACAGTTACATTAGCTACCATTACACTGACATATCTAGAGGACAGTTACGTTTGGCTAATGTAACACTGACATATCTGGAGGAGTAAAGGGCTTCTTGTGTGTGAGAATTTCTTTTTTTATAACCCCCCACCCAAAAATAAAAAACTGTCATTACACACTGGATAGATGTGTGCAAAAAAAAAAAACTATAGCTTTCATTTGGAATTTGACAACTTGTCAGTATTAGAAACAGAATGGAGGAAAATGTTAACTACTTCAAAAATGTTTCTTCAAACTGCACTCCTGCCGTTATTTGCCAACTAGCGCAGGTTACGGAGAGAAACTACTTGGTGTTGCACTCATCATGATGACGATGACTTGTGTCCGGCTTGCACAGGTTTGATATAATATTTGTTGGCATGTACAAATATTCTCAAGTACAATCAAATAAGAACCGACGTATCGATTCACATAACATCCTTATTTATTACTAGTATGTTTAATTGTCTTCACCACCAAGTTAAAATATCACGAACATGCACTGCAGTGTGGATTTTGTAGGAAACATGAGCCTCAACCCATTTCTGTAAACAACTTGATAGTAGCTAACTTGTTATAACATATACTTTTGTCGCATTTTTGCATTATTTAACTATTTACCATATCATAGGAATGTGTTGTTTGGGCTGGATTTCCCCTTCATGCAATCCTGTCTGCCTCATTGTTCACATTTCCATTCCAGTAAAAAAACTTTAAGTTTAATGCAAATGATTGACCTCATTCTAGTATAGCATTTAATGATTTTGGCAGAATATTGTTTTTAGAAGTATAATCGAAGAGTTTAGCATAGTCTATAAAAAAAGTAAATCGCAATATTGAATCACAAGACACAGAATCGCAGGAATTGCATTACATCTCGGAAAATTTTTTAAATATCGTATACGGACGTCCCTTGCAATACCCAGCACTTTTAAAAAGTGGAATAGTGGGAATGGTGAATTACCTCAAACAGGCAAGGATTCTCCTTTCTCCTGTACTCTGATTCTGAACATGCAAGGATTTAAGAGGTGAGGGGAAGACAGCAACAGACCATCTACACAGACAAATTTCGGGAGTGGTCATTATTTACAACTCCATCCACAAAGACAAGAGGCACCAGTGCTGTGTGTGTCAGGGGGCAGCGCAGGCAAGACAAGTGACTCCTCGCTTATCTTGATCCTCACTTAGCTACACTGAGAGACACACGGACAAAACAAACAAATACCAAGTGGGTTTGTTTCCCCTACATCACTACTTCCTCTGAGAAAACAAGTTTTGACTTTCAAAACTAAAATACCTATACAACCCTTTAGAGTTGTCTTGTACGTTGACAGATGATCTATTCTCTGAGCAAAAGCAATGAATATGAATAACAAATCAATGTTCATTTTGTGATGTGGGTGAACTATCCCTTTAACAGAAACAAACCAATTCCTTTCAGGAGCTGTTATAATGATGATAATGATATATAAAAACAGTGATATTCAATCAAAATGTAATCCCCATCCGGGGAAAACCATGGCAACAATAGCATGTAAATCATCACAAGAAAAAGTGAAAATAAGAGAATAAGGTTAGATTCCTTACCTGAATCTCATATAAATGAGCAATATGGAACCGAACTGTGAAAAGAAACAGGGTGAAAGTTAAATCGCATAAACAGGACAGAAGAATTAAGACCTACAATGGGAGCCGCCACACAGAGCATTTAGACCTCTGTGACGAAACTAAAACAGAAGCTTCAGCAAGAATTTATAAACTATTTTATTTTACAGGGAGAGCAAAAGCAAAAATAAATCTAAGTGTTTCTGTTTCCCAGTGGGGAAAAAGACAGGTGGAAGGAGTCTTGTAAAGCACGGTGAGTACAGATGGGAGGGGGAGGCTAGCTCCCCAGCGTGTGTCTCTCAGATCTAGCATGCAGCTCTTTACCGATCCCACATAATGCTGTCTCCTAGGCAACAAGATCTCAGGAAAGCACGTGTGTGTGTGTGTGTGTGTGTGTGTGTGTGTGTGTGTGTGTCTGTTTGTGTGCAAACCCCAGGCTCAGAGAGATGCCAAGGGGAAAAGGAATGGCAGCCGTGAGGAAATAATGAAAAATATATATTTTTTTAAATATCAGGCATTCTGTGGCCTTTGCTTTATGTGGAAAATACAGAGAAATGAGCGAGTCAACTTAACAATGTCATATTTGACAGTGCAGCAGCCCAGATTTACTCAGCAAGCCAGTAAGCACCTAACATTAGCGTAGGTACAGGATAGGAACGGTGATTATACGCGACTGTGTGCGCGCGCGTGTGGGCGTAGAGGAGAAATAAGAAATAGGTGCGCAAAGGTACTTACTTTCAGCTTTGGACAAAGTGCAGGGGTTGGAGTCAATCAAAGCCAGCTGAAAATGCTGAAGGGAGAGAAGAGAAAATTTGTCATGAAGGATGGTTGCCATTATAACGAAGGTTCAGCATTTTTAATGAAGGATACAAACCTGTCTGGTCACTCAGATATCCAACACTTTAAGATATGCAACATGGAAATTGACCCAATGGATTTTCAGACTGGGCTGTAGTATTGTTATGCTAAAACAATGAGCCTTGCAACAAAAATTACCCAACCAACTGGATACCTTCACAGAAAAAGATATTCCCTGTATCACAAAAAATAAACTTTTTTTGCTTACGAAATTCTTGGAAGGTTCTCCAACATTGATCGAAAAGTCTGAAACATTTTTCGTTAAGTTTCCAGGGAAACTAAGACAATGGACTTGTAATGTTTTTAAAACACAGTGCCGATCCAAAATGTGTGAATAACATCATACAGACCAACATCAGGCAAATTACTTATTATCAGCATGACTGGACACTTGTTATAAAACACATCTGCGAAAATACCTTAGAGGGCAGACAACCAGACATTATTTCTGACAGGGCAGGACGCTACAAAGGCCTCAACAAAACAGGGTTGACAATAGGACTAGCTTCCTAAACAGAGCACCAACTCTCTCTGTTGGCCACTGCCACTTGTTATCTCCATTTTCCACACTGTAGAAAATAGTCAAGAAATCAAATTTATGAACACACATGGAATCATTAAGAAACCAAAAAAAAATAAAGTGCTAAACAAATACATTCACATTTTAGATTGTTCCAAGTAGCCAGCCTTTGCCTTCATGACAGATTTGCACACGCTTTCTCTCAACATTCTCTCAACCAGCTACACAAGGTAGTCACTGGGAATGCTTTGCCAACAGTCTTTTAGGAGCTCCCACATATGCTGAGCTCTTGTTCACTGCTTTCCCTTTACTCTGCGGTCCAACCTATCCCAAACCATCTCAACTGGGTTGAGGTCAGGTGATTGTGGAGGCCAGGAAATCAGCACCATCACTCTCCTTCTTGGTAGCCCCACTAAGCGCAACCCAGATGGGATGGCGTATCGTATGCTGTGGTAGCCACGCTGGTTGAGTGTACCTTGATCTATAAAAAAAAAATCAGTATCACCCCCACAGCATCACACCTCCACCATGCTTCACAGTGGGAACCACACATGCAGAGATCATCCGTTCACCCACTTCAAGGCTGACAAAGACACAGCAACTGGAAACAAAAGACTGATTCCCGCAGTCTCCGCTGAATAGCTAATGTTGAGATTTGTCTGTTACTTACTAACACCGAAGCATTTATTTGGGTTGCAATCTGAGGAACAGTTAATTGACCATTTCTGAGTTATTTTAATGAACCTCTGAAGCAGAGGTAACTCTGGGTCTTCCTCATGTGGCGGTCCACATGATGGCCAGCTTTATCATAGATCTTGATGGTTTTTACAACTGTACTTGAAGGTACAAAGTTCAACATCTTCCAGATTGACTGACCTTCATGTCTTAAAGTAATGATGAATGTATACGGATGTTAATCAGAATGTTTTAGAAACATTAATAATCCTTTACGTCAAGTGTAACAACAGTGTAATGGCTTGTTCCAGATGTTTTACCAGAAATTGTAGCATAAATACATTAACAGGAAGCTCATCCCCAAGCCATCCTACAGTGAACTGCATGGGGCACAAGCGCATCACAGCCAGTGAAGTCTTCCCCAGGCAGCGTTGCAGTGTCCTGCAGTTTACCACATACCAGGGTTTCCCACATCTCTCCCTGGGCATCCACAGACGTTTCACATTTTTGTGTTCTCACTTTAATTAAACAGGCACACCTGCTTCAAATAGGCACAGTCTCATTAAACCTTAATATTTAAATTCCAGTTTGGGGTTAAAATTCAAATCCCTCCGTTTTAGGAAAACTTGCCACAGGCAGATCTGCTTCTGTTGACCTCCTGCTTGGTTTTCTTTTTAGGACTTGGGAGCAGCCTACATGCTAACGCTAAAGCTTGGCGGGTGGGAGCTTAGCTAGCCTGGATGCCAGTGCAAATGTTGATGTGTGGTTAACCGCTAACCCTACCCAGGGCTCAAAGAGAGATTACCACAGAATACAGAGCCAGGTGGTGGGTTGGAGCCACCAAGGTTCCTCGCAGGAAAGCCGAGCGTGTTGCTTTTGAATCCCTTTGATCCTGCCCTGTCTGAGACACGTTAACAACTAACAGCCCGATCCCCGTTTATAATTCCTGCCAGTCAGCGAAGCAGCTGAGTAGAAAGCCGGCTGCAGCGGACCGTTTATCTGACCAGTTAGTCAGCTCAGCCAGGCGACCAGCCGGACGGTTTTATAACAGTACACCCCCACCTGTACCTCGGGCATGCCCTGGTCTCAACATGCTGCCTGGGCCAATCCAAGACTTCCAGTATCACCCTCAAGTGCAATTTCACGAGCCATGCCATATTTTTGGTTTTTGTCTAGCAGGTCATCATGGGCTAGGCCTGCCAGCTAAGCCAGAAATTTGCATTGGAATATTTGCCTCTAAAAAAAATAAACATCGGAATAATCACCTTAGCACAAAGAACTACAACGTTTGGTCCTTCTTTTTTTGTGTTCTGGTGGCTGCAGTCCCGAGAGCCATTCCAGGAAGCATGTGAAGGAGGATGTGAGCCGTAACATATCAACCCCGGTCACGGAGGTCGAGGTTTTTACATCACAACCTTAATTAGGTTGTGATGTAAAAACCTGGAACAGGCGGTAGTGATGGGCAAGAATGAAAACCACATTGCCTGTTGTTCTGCAGAACACAGAGGGAAGACCACTGTACTCAGGACAGCCAGCAACACTGTATTATGAGCCATGGCATAATCTACTTTCAACAACATGACAATAAGGCTTATATTCTCTCTTAGAAACACCTGCAGCAAAAATGCTATTTTACATGAACGTTATTTTACATTAGTCATTTATTATTCTCCTGTGTATTAGCTAATGTAGCAGGTCTAAAACACACCTCAGCCAGGTGACACACCTCAGCCAGGCCAAAACATCTGGTTCACCGGAAAGGAACCATTCTGTAGGTGTTGTATCCCTGACTAAGCCCCAACAACAATGGAGAAGCCTGCTGCATTAGGAAGGAGACATTGTATCATATGACACTGAGGAGTAAATCTGTACCGGTAATGTAACACTGGAAGACGGAGGCAAAGGAATGTAACCGAAACTAATTCAACAATACAACAACTCATCACAAAGGAGGAAATGCTTTGGCGTACAGGGGCGCCGGTTTAAAGACCTTAAACGGTGACACGCACAAAACAGAGATTGATTCGCCAGGCAGCTGAAGCAGTCGACGTGAGACGGGTCAAATCAGAGCTGCGGCGCTAACATATTGCCCTCCATCTCAGGGTTCAACCAGGGCCGGCAGAGGTAGAACCACAGATCCACAGACACAAGCCAAAAATACACCACAAGCACACCACACACACACCGAGATGTACGTGGGTCAAACGCATACATCAAGCCACTCTCACCTACCCAACACCAAGCACTCCCAACGATAATAAAAATAACACACCCAATTGACATTCAAACACACGCACAGATCATATATATAACACACAGCTGTACGTACTAACAAGCGTTCGGCGCGGCACAGGACCTCCCTGAGACACCGTGACATCCTCCAGCGACCGTCTCTTCTCCCTCCCTCCCTCCCTCCCTCTCACTTTCCAGCTCTCTATCGCTCCACTGCCAGGCAGATAATGCGGCTTGCCTTCCTCCCCTCCACACTCTTCTCCTCCCTCTCGCTCCCTCTCTCTGTTCTGTGTCACTGATTACTATTCAGCAGACTGCTGCAGTACAAAGACACGACACACAATACATACAGGCAAGCAGGCAGACACCCTCTGGCTCCCAGACGCTCTCCCTCCCTCTCTCCTCACATTTAGTTGTGAATCATCTCTATGGTCACACAGGAAGGAGCATGCTCAGCGCCAGTCAATTACTCTTCCTTCGACCGACCCAGCTCTCTCACTGCCTAAACTGGACCTCTCTCACTGCCTAAACTGGACCGCTCTCACTGCCTAAACTGGACCGCTCTCACTGCCTAAACTGGACCGCTCTCACTGCCTAAACTGGACCTCTCTCACTGCCTAAACTGGACCTCTCTCACTGCCTAAACTGGACCTCTCTCACTGCCTAAACTGGACCTCTCTCACTGCCTAAACTGGACCTCTCTCACTGCCTAAACTGGCACCAGCTGAGGTGGGTTTAGTTAGCTTTTTAGGTCAATTAGGAGTCAATTTGAGTATCAGAAAACCATATAGTTTTGGACTACTAAAAATACCACATGCACTAAATAATTTCACTATTTCTGGATTTGCTTGGGTTCCCTGATGAAAAGTGGATTTGAATTTTGCAGACATTGCATGATGTAGTTTCTGTTGCTGTGTCCTCAAAGATCTTCCCAAAAGATCTGACAGAGAACTTTCCATTAACACGCTCCACCTGACTACCCCCCCTTCAGCAATCACCCGCCTTTTCCCAGAAACTAACGCCGGGGAATAAACAATTAGGCTTAAAAGAATCATATAATGGCAGAGACTGCCTATTGCTGCAGCATTTATTGCTTCATATTACAACTAACATATTACATGTATTACAACTCATTTTAAAGATTAATATTAATTTGTTATGAGAAGATTCATTTATTATTTAAAACACAAGTAACTGAGCTGAGGGGCAAAAAGTCATTGTTACTAGGTATCCACAATATGGTTACATATCAACTCATCTGTCAAGTTCATATGGTTCATATGTTCATCAGTACCCCTGAGCTAGGCAACACTACCTTGCTAAACATTTAAAATAAACGATTCGCTAGCAAGCTAGCTGCTTGAGGAGAGGAATGCGAGCCACCAGCCATGAACTGTGATTCTGTGGAGACCTTTTCTGCCTCAACGTTTAACACCTATGGATTACTGGACCACATCCACATTGGGGTGCACCCACTTTGGACACATGATACATTTTCAGGCAGATACAGTTTTTTTTGGCCCGTTGCTGCCATAAAAGAGCCAGCTTCTCCCCAAATCCATTGAATGGACACCAGGCATTAGTAAATAAGAATGTTAGTACTTTTTCCTTTCGTTGTGACATGACAATAGTCGGTTCACAAGTGGCTCAGTAACTATCGCAAGCTGTAAATCGCAAGCTAAATAGCTATGTGTATCTGATTAGGGCCCCAATGATTAGTTAACTACATAGACTTATTAGACGAGTAATATCCGTGGACGTACGTTTTAGCCATCACTTCATCACTGATATAGTGCTGCATGAAAGTAGGTGAAGCACCGGGGTAATTATATACATATATTTAATGTTAACCTTCAAAATCTTTATTTAAATCAAAACCAGCCTTTTCATCTGCAATAACAGGTTTATTGTTACCAACCGCATATTCTATTTTAGAGGAAATCATGCGTGTAGTAGAAAAGCTAAATCAAAAAGGAATTTGTGCAGTTGCATTCAAAAGCTTGTGGCACCTCCATAGGCAGTGATAACCTGGAGTAATTGCCTCCTATAGGATTATTCAAGTAATTAGCAAAATCATTATGTGACCTTAAACGTTTTCAAATGGCGCACGAAAGAAATTAAATGTAATTCGACCAATTTTCAATGGCATTAAAGTTTAAAAGGTATAATTGAAAAAAATACACATTTTGGTAAATGGGTGAGTGTGTGTGTGGTTCTGTAAAGGTGATGGAAAGAAGACAAACGTTAGGGAAAACAGTAGAGCATTTCCATTGGTTGGCTCATGGATCCCTTTGACATGACAAAACATTTATAAACTGTCCCAGAGCATTCTTCCCATCCATCCAACCAGGGCACCGTTCCCTCCCCACCTTCCTGGAAGGAAGCAAAACTAAGTGTCTTTTCTGTGAGGTCTGCATCTCCCTCCAGCCCCATTTTCTTCCCATCCAATATCTCGTATGCCTCTTTGCTTAAACCCTCTCCATCACCCCTCCCTCATTCCCTCTCCGGATAAATTATTTTCTCTCTACGCTCACCTCCCCCAGATAACTGTGCGCGTGTGTGTGCCAGCGCAATTGAAAAACAGAGGGAGGACGTGCAGCACGTGTGCAGTCAGTTCAGTTCAGTTCAACACACACACACACACTTTAAAGAGCAACTTACAAGCACCATTACAGTTAACGGTGTTGATTGAGGACAAGAGGGCAGATTTAACATAGACGGCTCAGGGATTCAACAGTGCAACCGTTCAGTTACCGGTTGTCTGGCCCTTATCTCCATGACAACCGACACCGGTTATGAGTCACGGCTTCCTCCCGACCGGACGCGGCAACGTGCCTCCGTCCAACCCACGGCTACGCAGGGTTAGGCGTCCACCGAAACGGTTACCGGCACGGCATTACCATTCACGCTGCCTGCCGGGGCTGCAGGTTCCAAACCCGTCCCAGTCGTCATGGCAGCTGTAAGGGTATGGCAGCCTGGGTCCGGGGGGGTGGAAAATCAACACGTTGGGAGACAGGGAGCCGAAGCTAACGCGGCCTTATTTGGACAGATCTCTTTGGACTATTACCATTCGCAAACACACTGCAGGCAAAACAAAAGTTTGAGCTGGTTGGCTGTGAACACGGGCCGTGAAGAGAGGAGCCACCTATTTAGAGTTCCAGCAGGACGCCGACGTGTTATCTGAAGACCGTCTCATAGTCTGACATCTGGGAAGCCTGCCCTCCATAAGGGTCTTGGGGAAATCTGTTAGGCCCTACTGAGTCACAATAACATGTGCAAGCACCAACAAGATCTCACAGCAAGGGTGTGGATAAAATAATGTCACATGTACACCATATGACAACAGATAACTAATGAGCTTCATAAGAACACCGCAGGCTAAGCCAAGCTCCGCCCCTTGGACCTGCGTACTGACACCAAGGCAGCAGTCAGTCAAGGAGCCACTGGGACCATTTCTGAATCCTCCACTCAAACATACCATGTGTGGGGGAGCACCCCCAAACAACTAACCTGCCGCCGCCGCTCCCCCAGGGCCAGGCAGGGAGGTACCCCGCCGCCGCTCCCCCAGGGCCAGGCTGGGAGGTACCCCGCCGCCGCCGCCCCCCCAGGGCCAGGCAGGGAGGTACCCCGCCGCCGCCGCCGCCGCTCCCCCAGGGCCAGGCAGGGAGGTACCCCGCCGCCGCCGCTCCCCCAGGGCCAGGCTGGGAGGTACCTCGCCGCCGCCGCTCCCCCAGGGCCAGGCAGGGAGGTACCCCGCCGCCGCCGCTCCCCCAGGGCCAGGCAGGGAGGTACCCCGTCTGGCAGGGAGGTACCCCCCAATCGTCACTGACTCCTCTTCTTCCTTCCTCCACCTTTCTATCCCTCCAATCATTTCACTCTACTTCCCCGCCTTCAAACACAGAGCCCAAAACTCTCAGTCACTTTCCACACGTTTACTGACTAAGAGGACTGACTGACTAAGAACAGTATTGTTAAAAAGGCACTGCTTGACCGGGAAGAGGGGGTGGGGGGGAGGGGCTACGGGGGGCAACTAGCAGAGGCATCAGCAGAACCTACCTTTAGACTGGACTCGTAATCTGTGTTGCCTTTAAACATGAGGCCCAGTCTCATGTGGATCTCAGTGGCCCTGGAAAAACTTGGGTCAATATAGAGCACGTCCTGAAACGCTTTTATCGCCCTAGAGAGTGAGAGACAGAGAGAGACAGAGAGAGTGAGAGAGAGAGAGTTAAAGAGTGGAATTAAACAATAGACATTAAACAAAAAACTATTTAATTCCTAATGGTGTGGATATAAAACTGAAATTGAAAATGATGCAACTTATTTTCTGGGGGAAATAAACAGACATTGAAAAACTGCATAGAAAACATACTTCCAATGTATACTCAGACATAAAGGACTGTTCCAGAGGCCCAGGGATCACTAGACAGACAGCAGTGTATAATCACTGTATACTCAGACATGAAGGACTGTTCCAGAGGCCCAGGGATCACTAAACTGACAGCAGTGTATAATCACTGTATACTCAGACATAAAGGACTGTTCCAGAGGCCCAGGGATCACTAGACAGACAGCAGTGTATAATCAATGCGTTTCCATTTGTTGTTCACAGGCTATTTGATTTACTTGGACACACCACACATCCCTGTTACCTGAAATCCCATGTCCCTTACTTCTTCACTGAAAACAATAAACACCTCAGTTTATGACAATGTCTTCCAACCTAGCAGAGATGTGCTCATCAGCCCCGATATCTAACGCATCTCACCCACAGCTGGTCCATGTTTGTAAATCATTATGGCAGCAATGCAGTGATGAGTGACTCTTCATACAGTAGCTAACTGACACAATGTCAACGACTGCATTGCTAATCCCATGAAACAAACTCCACCCATAATACACAGCATTTTAAGGTCATCTCCTATATTTGGGTGGGACTGGATTCTCACTTGAAACAAACCCGCGCCGGGAATTTTTTTTAAAGCAACCTTACATAACTCTTATTTTGTCTTCTAAACCAATAATATGTTAGTCAAATGGGACCTTTGTGCGGGACTTTCACCATCATTTTATTACCATGTGTTTTTTTTTATTTCACTATTGTTCGACCCTTACGATGTTACACTTTAAATAAACTTCTAATCTACAGTTGAGCTATGTTAACATGGTTACATCTTGTCAATAATGCAAAGCAGAAATAGCAAGACCAGTGCTGGCTGTCCTGCTTCTGCCGTCGTCGTGACAACATCATCCCCGTCTTCCGACCTCGATATAAACCACAAACAAATTAGCTGTATGTAACACAGGCAGCCCACATCAAATGTGACAGAAAAAATATGAGGGGGGAAAAAATGAGGTGCGTTCAGTTTGCTTGAATGTTCTATACGTTCTGTAACTTTTGGTACTGAACTACACTTCCCCACAATAGGTTCTGAAATGGACTTGAATCAGGATGACTTCTGTTTCATGGTTGTGACAGGGTGCTGTTTAAAGCAATCAGCGACATATCTGAAGGACAGCGGCCGTGTCCAGAACCAAACCCCTCCCCCATCTTTCAACCGGTCCCCCATGACCGCCCAGTTTCCTTCAGTGGGCGTTCTGGAGCGTTCGAAAAAAAAAAAAAAAAAAAAAAGAGAAGTGAGAGCAGCTCGGAACAGCCTGTGTATATATACTCTATAGGCTCGGCATTAAAAACAAGAAACTAGGCAAGCCTAGTTCAGCCGGC
>JACXGI010017061.1:0-15211 GCA_016801175.1 Esox masquinongy
ACACACACACACACACACAAACACAAAAACACACTCACTCACACCTCCAGCCTATGTGAAATTATATTAGAATGAGGAGTGACATCTCCTAGCTGATCCAGTTTGAAACAAACGTCTCTCTCTGTGTTCCAATCAGGACACGGACTACTCCAGGCGTATGGTGAGACATTAATCACAAGGCCTCTGATAGATTAATTAAAATTGTCATTTGAGTCCAGAGGTTATGCAGAAAATCTCTTTTGACCCTCACAAAGTATCAATATGTTGATTGCTATATTAAAATCCAAGCAACATGGCTATTAGTATTGTTTTAATGTCACCTTACGTTCTTATTTTAGTTGAAGTCATAAAAAACATTATTCATATGGTTTAACCTTCAAACATAGATCTGCACCACTTTGCTGTTATAACAAAGCAATGACAGGGGTGTCATCATCATTAAGATCAAGGTAAAAGGTAAAGACTGATGATGGGAAAATCCTCCATCTTTGTGATTGATCTAAAATGCATCGGTGTGAATCTGCTCTGCTCAACTTGAACCTGGTGTCAACATAATATAATCCGTCAATCAGTCAATGAAGTTTATTTATGTCAGCAGTTGTCTCAAAGTGCTCAGACATGACACAGATGCTTATAGATTACATTACACAGATGTTCTGTTATAGTCAGAGGGCCAAAACATTGGTCATCAGCCGACCACTGTGCACTTTGCTGCTAATTAGGAAAGTATTGAACTACATGAATTTCTCTGTCATCAAGCTAAAGAGCTTCATTGCCAGTTTACCCGGGCCTGAATGGGGGAAACGACATCTGTGAACATCTGCTTTGAAAATTAAAATTCTGGCTATTCCAAATGGAACATTGACTTTGTTTTGTCTTGGTGGACCAATTAAGTTAACAGATTTACACCACCGTCCGGAAAAATCGCAAAACAATAGCGCTCTAATGGCATGTGCATGCACGTCCTAGTGTGTTGGAGAACAAGCATTAGAGAACAGCCAAAGTCCTGACCCCTGCAACACCATACACACACACACACACACACACACACGCACACACACTCAAACACAAAAAAAAACATTTTCACGCCGTCTTGTCAAATCCCCAAAGAGTACTTTCCCTTTAATGTGGAAACACGCTAGGCTTGTGTGCTGCTTGGCTTTTCATCCCCAGCATCTTTGCTCCAGTTAATTAACAGTTATTAGTGTTAGTGCAGCAGCGCTGGATAAGTTGTCACAAATCATCAAGTCTCTAGGTGCAGTTACGGCAATTAAGAGCTCTCTCTCACCTAGCTAACTCGCAGTGCTCAGCAGCCATTTGGTTCACTTCCAGGTTCCTTTTTAGACCTGAAAGCACTAATCAAATCATTTTTGCTCAGCAGTTCTCCATTGTTATATCAAATCCTAATGATGTTGCTCCTCCACCCCTAATTTCTACTTTTCAGTCATTTTGTTTTCAGGACAGTGATGACTTTGTCAACGGAGGCAATGGTCTCTTCTCTCTGGCTAGGATCTTATTTAGGCCAAGCAGGTCCTCGCAACCTGGAGGGAAATGCGGCTGGGACATTGGACCTGGTGTCTGTGTGTGTGTGTGTGTGTGTGTGTGTGTGTGTGTGTGTGTGCGTGCGTGCGTGCGTGTGTGCGTCCATGTGGCGGGGGTTGGAGGGTGATTGAAGAGCAGATTAGGGTGTTTACCTTTTGATTAGGGTGTGGGGTGCAAGTTCTCTGGCTTAATCAATTTGTCATCCCTCTAAAATGGAACGTTAACTGCTTCCAGCTGAGTGAAGAGGGCTAGTTACGCTGCCATTGGTTCAGTCTTTCTTTATCACTCCACTCCTGCCAGCACTTGTTGTTTTAAAGTTTTATCTTCAATCAAAAGGGATTTGTTTTGTGCTTTTCCCCTGTGGAGAGAGGGGAAGTGTAGTGAAGAGAGGTGAATTGTAACGTAGCACCAGAGAAGTGGGCCGTGTTGAATGAACACTGGTCTGCTGATAACCTAGCAGCCATATCTGTCTCTTTAATTCCCTTTTTTCTTTTTTGTCCTTTTCAACGTACATCCCCTGCTCTGGTTTTTATTAGATTTTGGTACAGAGAAGCTGATAGAAGTGCTAGCTAGCTTAGCAGTTATACCATGCTGGTAATCTTGTGCATGTTTTTATTCTTTCTTACACTTTTTTTTCAGGCATTTTTCATGTTTATTGGACAAGCCAACTATCTTGTATATTTTCTTAATCATCCATGTTTTTTCTTTCCTTTGTATCTTGTATAGAGAGAGCAATATCAGTCCTTTTGACATTCCTTATTTCCATACAACTAGAGGATACAGCAGTGTTGGCCTGGGAGGCAGTGTGAGAACAGCAGTAATGACTGTGTAATGAGCCTTATGGGTCAGGCTGTAGAGGTTAGGACACTTTGACCCCACTGCCCCTCTTATGCTCTCCCAGGATCCATTATTGAAAAGCTTCCACCAGACCAGATCAACCCCCCCCCACACACACACACACACACACACATACAGACTGGCTTCCTGCCAGGTGCTTAGATCTGACCTTTTATGTGGGGGGAGGCAGCAGGCCAGCCCCTCCCTTATCGCTGCTCTTGTCCAAAACCAGGCTCCCAAGGGCCTCTTCTGTCAGGTGCCAGAAAAAACACAAGTAAACACTTGTTAGGATTGACACAGGGCCCTGGCATCGATCGGCAGCCATAAAAACCTGGAGTAGGCAGGGGAAGAGAGAGACAGTGTGTTGCTGAGAAAACTGTGGAGTAAGGGTATTTTGTCTCTCACATAGGCAGGCCATAGTGAGCTGACAGGACAGTAGAGACCAGGATAAAAGAGAACATGTCAGTAGAGAACAGGACAGTAGAGACCAGGACAAAAGAGGACATGTCAGTAGAGAACAGGACAGTAAAGACCAGGACAAAAGAGGACATCTCAGCAGAGAACAGGACAGTAGAGACCAGGACAGAACAGGACATGTCAGTAGAGACCAGGACAGTAGAGACCAGGACAGGACAGAACAGGACATGTCAGTAGAGACCAGGACAGTAGATGACAGTAGTGAGGGGGCAGGATGAAGCTCTTACTGGGTTCTGTTAAAATAGTAGATTCAGAGGATAGCAAGGGACTGTCTGGGTCAGACAGATGGTGGAATGAGGATCAGGGTTCACTGATGGCTATCAGGGCTGATTGTCGGGTGAGAACAGTCCTCAATGCCTATGGTCCAGGGGCTTTATGATGTAACAGTTATCTGGGGTAACAGCCCTGCTGACCGTGGGATGGGTGCTGGTGGGCTGTCCATCCTTGTGAATGTGCTTGGTCGCAACCTTATAACATACATTACATGCTGCAGCTCCGCACAGCTTCATGTCCTCTGACTGCGGTTGAAATGGCAGAGCCAACAGCCTCCCTCTCCCACTCCCACCTAAGCTTGTACTCCAGTGTGTTTGTTTGTTCTCTGCTTTGAGGGTTCAGCCATAGAAGGCCTCTGGAGGACATATTGTACATAACCTGGATCAAGAATTAAACCAAGAGTGGTTTAATTCCCACTTCACACAGGGAAATGGAGCAGACTAATTTACATAAAGCCCACAGTACTCATCAGTATGGATGACACAGCCTACAAATCTCAACCAGCAACCAGGGGGTCTGTGTGTGTGTGTGTGCGCCCGTCCAACCACCCAGGAGTGTACTATTAATGAGCCACATCAAGAGGTTGACTTATATCCGGCAGCTCCAGCCTAACTTGCTTTGGCTCAACACAAAGCCTAAAAAAAAAATCTGCCTTCAGAAAAACAACTGTTTCATGCACAGCTACATAAAAGAACTGTTAAGCAGGCGTTTTGCATTCAGGCCTGTAATAAAACGGCTCTTACCTTCAAGGACGGAGTATAAAGGACGGCAGCGGGCTGATGTGTCAGCGTTAGGTAGGATTATAATAAGTGGTAGATTCATTGATTCCCCTCATTATTATCAGCCATCAAGTAGTCTCTTCCTGGGTACCACGTCTTCCTGGTTCCTCAACAACTGTCAGCCAGGCAGCTAGCTACCATACTGATATAACAGTCCCGGGGGGGGGGGGGGATGATGATGGATAGACTTTGTTAGTGTAGGATTTCCCCCCTCTCTCCCTCTCTGAGATGAAGGCCTCATCAGAGAGCCTAAGACTGAGGAAGGCTTTCATTATTCCTCATTACAGGAGCCACTGGAGGAATATTGGGCTTCAAAGCCGCTTGATTGCAATATCAGGCTTTAGTTTGCAAATTGTGTATCCAAAGCTTGGAAGATGTGACAAGATAAGTAGCACAATTGAAAGGTTTTTGTTTTCTGCGTAGTTCTTCATTTCCATAGGAAGTCACATGCATGTTTATTGGATGTTACCAGAGAAAATGCGCTGTCTTTAGAGCCCGTGTGGGCAGGGCTTCCTCATGAATCCGCTCAGTGTGATGCCAGTGTCGTCACAGGGCCGGTGAGGGTCCACTCAGTGTGATTCCAGTGTCGTCACAGGGCCGGTGAGGGTCCACTCAGTGTGATGCCAGTGTCGTCACAGGGCCGGTGAGGGTCCACTCAGTGTGATGCCAGTGTCGTCACAGGGCCGGTGAGGGTCCACTCAGTATGATGTCAGTGTCTTCACAGGGCCGGTGAGGGTCCACTCAGTGTGATGTCAGTGTCTTCACAGGGCCGGTGAGGGTCCACTCAGTGTGATGCCAGTGTCGTCACAGGGCTGAGGGGAGGTCCACTCAGTGTGATGTCAGTGTCATCACAGGGCCGGTGAGGGTCCACTCAGTGTGATGTCAGTGTCGTCACAGGGCCGGTGAGGGTCCACTCAGTGTGATGTCAGTGTCGTCACAGGGCCGGTGAGGTTCCACTCAGTGTGATGCCAGTGTCGTCACAGGGCTGAGGGGAGGTCCACTCAGTGTGATGTCAGTGTCATCACAGGGCCGGTGAGGGTCCACCCAGTGTGATGCCAGTGTCGTCACAGGGCTGAGGGGAGGTCCACTCAGTGTGATGTCAGTGTCATCACAGGGCCGGTGAGGGTCCACTCAGTGTGATGCCAGTCTCATCACAGGGCCGGTCAGGGTCCACTCAGTGTGATGTCAGTGTGTATACAATATAGTGTGTATACAATATATACACAGCAAAAAGAATATACCTGTCTGAACAGGATCAACGGGAATGATGGCCAAACCTACAATACAAGGCACTGTGTAAAGAAGTGGATCATGTTGGATTTCAAGAAGGAACATGTAAAGCTACATTCTATACGTGACCCAGTTTTGGTTGGAGGCAGTGTTTGTAAAAGCGTGTAAAGGTGGATTCCTGAGTGAGGTATCTGGCAGCCACCCCGCAGCTCTACTGTAGTCAAATGAATTAGTAATGCTGAAATAATCCATGTTGTCTTTTAAATGCCGTGTGCAGCGCTCTGATTAAATATAAGGCGCTGCTACATTTTTCATGACCGCGCCAAGTGTTGCCTTGAACTTAACATTCGTTTTTAATCCTACATTGCTTTTTAATGGCGGGGAACAACATGTTTTCAGATGTAACTCGTGAAAAATGCATCAGAGATATGTGGAGCGCATCAGATAGGACGCAGATAGAAACAAAGCAGCACCATCACCAAATTGGAAAGAAAAAAGCAAGATGTTGTTTTGACACCTCATTCAGCCCTTGGGTGTCACGAGGCCCCACCTACCAGTGAATGTGTTTGTGTGCGTGTGTTCTCTCATGTCTGCAGCCTCATAAGCATATTCATTAACAGTGGCAGGTGTTACTCAACTGTGCCAACTGAAGCATTAGTTGAGTTAAGGATTGGTGTTACAGTCATATGCGGAGTGTGACTCCATGAGGAGAGGCTATAAGAACATGTCTGCATCTGAGTTATGCAGTTCATTTGAAAGAACATAGTGGCCTTGTGCATGAAATGTATATTAACTAGCTGAGGTGTATAGTTCGTTTGGAAATATTTGTATTTGATTGTATTATACTGTATGCACGTATTTACAAGCTAGCTATGGTTAGCTATCATATTTGTATTTGAGTGTATTATATGCACATATTTATTAGCTGGTTATGGTTAGCGATCGTATTTGTATTTGATTGTATTATATGCACATATTTACAAGCTAGCTATGGTTAGCTGTCATATTTGTATTTGATTGTATTATATGCACATATTTAAAAGCTAGCTATGGTTAGCTATCATATTTGTATTTGATTGTGTTATATGCACATATTTATCAGCTAGCTATGGTTAGCTATCATATTTGTATTTGATTGTATTATATGCACATACTGTATTTACAAGCTAGCTATGGTTAGCTATCATATTTGTATTTGATTGTATTATATGCACTTTGATTTGTACTTCTTTCTTATCATTGGCCATCAGCTAGTAGCAAGCTACTTAATAAGCTTAATATTTGTTAGCCAGCGGATTGCAGATTTAAAGCCACGATCAGGGACAAGACTAGTAGCAGCTTGGTAAGAACACATACTCCTTTAAATATCTGGAAGAATGTCTGTAGCCAGGCCGACTTCTAGCCCTTTTGTAATGTAATATCATTAGACCTGGGTGGGAGACAGCAGGCTCCTGCTCTATTGATCCAGTCCAGGGAAACATCCTGGCAGCCAACAGAGTTCCTCTGTCACACCACAACGTGGTCATCAGTGCACACTAATCAGTCCGCACCAAAAAGAGCCACCAAGTGTGTGTGATACCCCCCTCTCCCTGAACCATGCCAGCGGCAGCATCTGTGAACGGCCTCAATTAAACAGCCTTTTACCGTCGTTAATTCCCATTTGTGTTGGAAGGCCTAGCTGGTTTGGATTTCCGCGGCAGCCCGTGGATGATTCCAGCAGCCTGCGGATGATTGCATTGTCTTTGGGCCTTTCTGGCTCTGTTTGCCTCCTTGGCACAGGAGCTGAGCGGGGATGAGGAGAAGAGGGAACCCAACACCCCTGAGACCAGCTTGCGTTGTTGCGTCAACTTTAAGCTGCTACCGCTGCTCGGGGATGTCTCAATGTGTGTGTTGAATCTCCCCGGCCTCCCTGGCCCTGCCTATGGCTCTGGGATGCCCAGTGGGGCGGGCCTTTTCTCCTGGGTGTGTGTGGGACCCAGTGAGGCGGACCTTTTCTCCTGGGTGTGTGTGTGGGACCCAGTGGGGCAGGCCTTTTCTCCTGGGTGTGTGTTTGTGGGACCCAGTGGGGCGGGCCTTTTCTCCTGGGTGTGTGTGTGTGGGACCCAGTGGGGCGGGCCTTTTCTCCTGGGTGTGTGTGTGTGTGTGGGACCCAGTGGGGCGGACCTTTTCTCCTGGGTGTGTGTGTGTGGGAACCAGTGGGGCGGGCCTTTTCTCCTGGGTGTGTGTGTGTGGAACCCAGTGGGGTGGGCCTTTTCTCCTGGGTGTGTGTGTGGGACCCAGTGGGGTGTGGGGGCAGCTGGGTGCTTCTTTCCATGTGCCTATAATAACGCGCAAAAAGCAATAGTGCAACTGTGTCATTGATGTGTACTGTCTCTTCATGGCGTGAAAAAAGATTTCATTTTTTATATTTAAGTTGTTACAAAGTCTTATCACAGTAATAGCTCCGTCATCTTGACAGCCAGTGCTCCTGGAAAACAGCATTCACTTTCTGTTCTTGAAATGGGGCTGTGATATGTTGATCTTTGATGTGGTCCTAAGCCTGCGAGTGGACAGTTGGTGGTTAGAAAACTCATCACATTCCCATGCATGTTACTGTATGATAGCCCACCGTATGAGCTTCCTGTTGGTCCAGCTAGCTGCCTGTGTCACTGTGTCTTAGCCGGGGTCACACTCCCGTCGGCTGCTTTATCAGCTTCCTGGAAGGATTATCCCTGAGCTTGCTCATTTGATATTTCCCCCCAATGAGGGGCTTGTGTGTGCGCGTGTGTGTGTGCGTGTGTGTGTGCAGCTGTTTGGTCTCCCTGGGTGAGCGGAGTGAGCAGCGCGAGCTGTCCTTGTTTGCCAGTGTGAAATCCTCTTACAGCCCCTGTGTCTCCTCTGGGCCGGCCGCGTGCTGCACCAGCAGACCCAAATCCTCTTGTGGAGGCCGTGTTGGTAAACACACGGCGGGCTAAGCCCGGCTGAGACTGCCACTGATGATTGGGCTTACTGCTAAATAATGTACCGGTTGGATCTGCGCGAGCGGCGCCAGCCCTCAACCCGACCTGGGCTATGAAAGACCATAATGCACACGCATATACACACACACACACACGCGCGTGCACGCACGCACACACTCGGCATGTTGGCAGACATTAATACATGCAAGCAAACAGACACAAATCCTCTCCTGCCCCCACTCATTTTAAATGCAAAATAGCACATTCTGTCATTCATAGGAGTCTCTCATTCATCGCAGTTTGCACTGATATCAGCCTGCACACTTGGACATAAACACACGCACGCGCGCACACGCACGCACACACACACACACACACACACACACTCTGAGAGAACACAGTGAGTGTCCCTGTGCCTTGGGAGGCTCCACTCAGGCAACCCCAGAGTGGTGAATGTCCTGCTCTCCCTCAGCTTGCCAGCGCCCAGGCAGGCAGGCAGACAGGCAGTGAGTGGGTCGAAGTCTCACAATGTGGACATTTAGGTCTCCGGCTGGCATGGTGTGAGTTTGTGGAGGAAAGCCTGGAATGCAGGCCCGGCTGGCCCACAGGGCCCCTGACGGGGCAGATGTAGGCCCCTGTGAAAGGCATCTCTATTACAGCCCTGGGTCCCAGACAAGCAGGCATTATGTCACCATCTCAGCAGAGGACATGGAGCGGGCTGGAGAGGACAGTGTGCCAACACAACGCGCCCTCATGGAAATATACCGGTATATGCCACACACACTCCTATTGACCCCATCCATGGTACTTGACAGGACTGTGGATCCATTGTATTTCAATGAGGTGCCACAGGGCCTTTACATGCGGTGTGTTACATTACATTATGAGGAGAATATACCATTCATAGGTATGTTTTTCATGATCCTGTTGCCTGCATCAAACTGTACCTATGAAATTTAAAGGAACTCAAAAGAGGGAGTAACATCATTACCTAACCTGTGGTACAAGGGACAATGCCAACACTCTGGCTGCCACTATGGCCCCGCTGGGTTTGTGTTTGGTGCAGCTGGCCTCACGGTGGTGGTGACAGTAAAGCCTGGTGATCTGGTGGAGCGTCAGGCTTTAGCTGGCTGCCTGATTACCATCCCTACTGATAACACTGCATGTTAATCATTGTAAACATGGTGTTGTCTCCGCCAGGGCTTTGACACACTTAGCTTATCTCTAATTGTTTTAATTGCTACCAGCGTTTAACGAGATCGTCCCCTAGATATGTAAAAGCTCAAAGCCAGAGACTGTGTACACATAGCGGGAACACAGTCTCTCTGTTCCATCAGATCTACGGTACTGTGATGAGGAGGATAACTTTTCATATCTATGATACTGTGATGAGGAGGATAACTATTCATATCTATGGTACTGTGATGAGGAGAATAACTTTTCATATCTATGATACTGTGATGAGGAGGATAAATATTCATATCTATGGTACTGTGATGAGGAGGATAACTTTTCATATCTATGGTACTGTGATGAGGAGGATAACTCTTCAGATCTACGGTACTGTGATGAGGAGGATAACTTCAGATCTATGGTGCTGTGATGAGGAGGATAACTCTTCAGATCTACGGTACTGAGATGAGGAGGATAACTTTTCATATCTATGGTACTGTGATGAGGAGGATAACTTTTCATATCTATGGTATTGTGATGAGGAGGATAACTTTTCATATCTACGGTACTGTGATGAGGAGGATAACTTTTCAGATCTACGGTACTGTGATGAGGAGGATAACTCTTCAGATCTACAGTACTGTGATGAGGAGGATAACTCTTCAGTTCTATGGTGCTGTGATGAGGATAACTCTTCAGTTCTATGGTACTGTGATGAGGAGGATAAATCTTCAGATATACTGTATGGTACAGGCAAAAAGCACACATCCAATGAGAAAATGAGTCATGAAATATTGAAATGCGGGCTTCAAAGTGGAGTGGAGTGTTCCTCCCTGCCTGCTTGTCCACACCTCCCTTGACCCTTCACCACAATCACCCCACCATGTAGGTCACAACCATGGGCTGTGGTAACGAGAATATTGCCTGCTACAAGGGGAATATAGCATCCCCCTCTCTCCTCCCCTCACTCGCTCTTTCCTTCTCTCTCACACTCTCTCTCTCATCTGTAACACACACAAAGCCATTATTTTGTTCAGTTGCCCTTGTTCTCCCATTACAGTAGGGGAGGTTGGACTGGAGGGGATATCCTACCCCTGTCACAGTGGATTTTGACATGTTAAAGCTTTCTGTCACACACAGAGGAGGCTCAAATCTCTTCCTCTCCCTCTCTCCTCCCGCCTGTCCAACCCCCAGCAGGGTGGCTACTGTAGGCAGAACAAGGCCCTTATTTAGTCCAGTCCCTGTGAAATGCAATTAGAAGCCTCTCTAGGGCCAGTGGGGGCCTGTGCTGAGACGGAGGGAGGGAAGGAGAGAGAGAGGAGGGAAGGAGAGAGAGAGGGAGGGAAGGAGAGAGAGAGGGAGGGAAGGAAGGAGAGTGAGGGAGCAGGAGAGAGCTCGAAAGAGAGTGTGTGAAAGAAAAACATCCCTTCTGTCTGTCAGCCTGCTGGCTTTCCAAGTCTGGGGCCATCTTATGTCCCCCTTGAGAGATTATTATCAGCCCCCTATGCTGGAGCAGTTCAAAACAGAACAACCCTGGAGTGGCTGGCTAGGCTAAGTAAAGGAGGGAGGGAGGGCGAGACCGAGAGAGGAGAGGTTTGGGCTATGGGCTGTCTCAGTGCATGCCTCACAGAATGGTCTTGACGGAGCGTTTCCGAGGCCCAATCCCCCAGACTATATTTCTCCAGCCAGGCAGGCAGGCAGATTGCTCTGGGCTGCAGTCAGGAGTCCATCAGGGGTCAGACACATTTTAATGCAGGCCTTCCTGGTGATTTCCTCAGTACGTTCCTGCAATGATTCCTCTTAAAGACGCAGCAAGACAATTTCTCTCCATTTGCCCTGTCTGTTTGCCTACCTCCCGCCCCCCACCCTGTCAGCTCCTCCTGTTTTTCTCCTCGTGTTGCAACTCCCCTCCTGTTACTATATTCTCTCGTTACTCATCCTGATTCTTTCCTCCTGTTTCTGTCCAACTATCGCTCCTCATCTTCATTCACTCCCCTTTTCTCCTCACTCCCTGCGCGGTGCAAAAAAAAGTAACAGAAGGAAAACTATAATTCCAGCCAACGTAACTCTGGAAGTTGAGCCTCATGGGGGGTTTCTGGGAAGAGCAGTTCTTTGGTTGCTGTTGTCTGCCGTGCCTCAGTGACTGTGGAGACACAAGAGCAGATTAGTGAGAGAAATAAAAGCTAGGTTTTGACATGTTGTGTGTTTTTATTTAGGGGTTTGTCTGGGGTGCATGGCTCCACTGCAAGACTTCAGAGAGAGAACTGGAATCAGATTGGAATATTGAGATGACTATTATATTCCACTGAAAAACAGCTGAAAGCTATTGACTGTTTTTCTTAACAGGGAATCATCAAGAATGCCAGCCCCAATATTACTAAAGCCAGATCAACCCAGTATCTGGACTGGCTTCACATGAAATAATTTGATCAGAGCTATAGGCAGTCATTTTATCAGTGTTTGCACGCAATGCTGTAGTTCTAATGGCATTACCAGCATCACTATATGTAAGCCATGCGACTGAGCAGATAAGAGCACTCTAACCACTCACCAACCCAACACAGCATTTACAACAGCCAAAACAGAGAGTCCAAATGGGCTCATATTGCGTGTATATTTGTGTTACGTGTGTGTGTGTGTGTGTTTTTGGAAGTGTGTGTGTGTGTTGGTTCACTGCTGCAGTAGAGTGGTACTCTGTGGTGTTCTACTGGATAGGGAGGGAGTGGCTGGCCTGAAATGACCTGCATCGTGATGGCTGGCACTCTGTGGCATGTCTATAATTTACACAAAAGGGCCTCCCTCCTGTTCCTCGTTTCTATGGGAAGGGGGAAATGCATTGACCCAAGCGTTTGAGGAGGGAAGGTTAAACCAATTTTCTTGTCCTGGTTTGTTTTGAATGGGTAGTCCCTGGGAAGGCGACAAGGTTCTAATGGCTTTAGGGCCAGACTGTAGAGTGGCTCTGCTCATACTGACAGACCTGTGCTCATACCGTGCTATCTCAACTCTCAATGATTACTGGCCTCCGAGATGGAGATAATGTCTAACATTATCCATCCCCATTTGCCTAGTCGGCCAACCGATGCCCCGGCCTGGTTCCTGAAAGCAGACAGGTAGAGATAACATCCAGATACCCAGATAAAACTAGGGACTCTACAGGCTTTTCACTCCTCTTTGCCTCTCTTTCAGTGGCATGATGGGAGTAGGATAGCTTAGGGAAAAAACGACCCACTACTTTTAAATCCTGCTGTCCTTGTATATCAGACAATCACTTTCTCTGTTCTATTGTTCTGTCTATTCAAATCATACAATCCCTTGTGTGATAAAGGCAGGTGTATACAAGTTTGTATGTGAAATGCTGTATGGCTCGTCTTTCTGCCATTCATATTTACAGAGTTGATATTCACAGGCATGTCTATTATTGCCAGCCAGGTCCCTAAACCATTCAGCCTTCCAGTCAGGTATAATATGACTTCTGTCAAGAAATGAATGTTGTTTGTTACCTCTCCCTGGGGTTCTGTCTCCTACTCTTGGTCTGGCCTTTCTTCCCTTTCAGTGCTTACAGGCCTGGAGTTTTTCATTCAGATCTTCTTCATTGTGTGTGTGTGTGTGTGTGTGTGTGTGTGTGTGTGTGTGTGTGTGTGTGTGTGTGTGAGTGTGTGTGAGTGTGTGTGTTTGTCAGCTCTCCATTAATACGGGCAATGAGTGACAGATTAATATATGTCTGGCTACGTGTCTGAGGAATTGGGAAGAAAAGCGTTTTTAGAGCTGCTTGTCAGAAGAAGGTGATAATAGAAGCAGTTGTCAGTGGCAATGGGGGCCTAGTGCAGGTTGGGGATCACTAAAATAAGACTTGATGTAATAACTCCAAAAAGCATCCTGAACTCGTCTTCAAAAGCCACAGAAGATAGACGGTTGGTGTTTTCAGATCGAGTGGTGACTACACTCTCTGCATATGTTTGATTGGAGATGTTCCATTGCATAAAGTATGGTAGTTTTCCATATTTTGGAAGTCAGTATATCAGACCATGAATCTGATTGACGATGGTCCAACAAGTTCATATATTCTGTAGCCTCTAACAATCCATAATGTTCATAGTAGACTTCATCCATACTGTCTAGAGTAGACTTCATACATACTATCTATAGTAGACTTCTTCCAAACTATCTATAGTAGACTTTATCCATACTGTCTATAGTAGACGTCTTCCATACTGTATAGTATACTTCTTCCATACTGTCTATAGAAGACTTCTTCCATACTATCTATAGTAGACTTCTTCCATACTGTATAGTATACTTCTTCCATACTGTCTATAGAAGACTTCTTCCATACTATCTATAGTAGACTTCAACCATTCTGTTTATATTAGACTTGTTTTAACATACTGCATGTACCGTCTTCGGGACCAGAGCAGTCGGAGAGACTGATTGCTCCAAAATTCTGTTTCTGGATGAAACGGCGGCTAGAGAAGAACACGGATACTTTGGATTACTCTCCTGGACAGTCTGTTTGTCTCTGCCACATTTCTTTATCTTCACACCCCAGTCATTGTTAGATGCTTGTTACATGTCAAACCGCCTGGAAGTTACTCAGTATCTATATATCTCAAGAGATCACTTCAGTTCTTCTCAGATTGTTTCTACCAACATTGTTTCTTTTGAATGTCATCATGACACTTCTCTTTTCATTGTCTCCTCATCCACACTGAATAGACTACTGGAAGTTGTGAGCCTTGCAAACGCACCAGAGAGTTAGACATCAACGGACGTGAATTAAATAAAAGCTTTTAACATATTACATCCACAGCACTCATGTTACACTTATCAGTAATATTTTAAATGGGGGGAGATTTTCCGTAATGGCAGGAAGGCTCATGAAAGAGAAAGCCAGTCTCCTGTGATTGCAATCTAGGAAAAGAATGAGTTCCTGAAAAATGAAACTGCCGTTGCAGAGGAAGAATACTTTTTTACACGCTTGTGGATGCTTTGAAGTAAAGGATCAAGGCCAAAAAAAGGAATGAAAGATGACAAAACGTCAGCGGAGAGAGAGGGCTGATGGTCTATAGACAGAACTTCCAGGCACAGACACCAATTACTGGCATGCATAGCATAACTCCAGACGTTATGTTTGATCTCTAGTCTCCATTCTCTGGCAACAGCATCAAGTGCTTTTCCATAGCAAAGTGCCACTTTATATTATTTTCTTGGCTAAGGCATTACGGCATGCAGGACTTTTTTTTCTTCTTTTTGTTCGTCTCTGTCAGCATTTCATTTGAATTAAAAATAATGTGCAGTGAGAGATCCGGACGTAGATTGTCTGGCGGTTGAGCAGTAATCACAGACCTGAGGTTTCTCCTAAATCTGATAATGACCGTTTAGAATGGATAACGCTGATTTGTTGATGCCTGCTATATTCCTTATACCCTGGCAAAAACACTGAGACATTTTGGTTGGTGGCAGTTGGTGGCAGTACAGCCATGAAATACATAACTTAAATCACCATGTATCATCTGTCCACTGTCCACACACCTGTATTCCATCAGCAAAATAACAAACCACGTCATATAGTTTCTTGGAATATCCAGCAAATACAATGTAATAGTAACTACATAACTTATTTCTGTTATAAACTTTTAACCTTTGGAAGAAGCTTGTATTCACATAGGCTCTCACACACTATTCGCTTGTATTTATCTTCTTCCCAATGTTAAATTTGCTCAATATGTTCAAAGCAGATCCTTGTCAACGTGACTTAATTAACTATTAAACATGGCCCTACCGATGGTCAAGCTGAGCCCCCTAACGCAATGAAAACTTTGTATTGGAAATCAAGGAGAGCCCCTAACCCAATGAACACTTTGTATTGGAAATCAAAGAGAGCCCCTAACCCAATGAACACTTTGTATTGGAGATCAAGGAGAGCCCCTAACCCAATGAACACTTTGTATTGGAGATCAAGGA
>JACXGI010017062.1:0-15012 GCA_016801175.1 Esox masquinongy
TTTGAGTTAATTAGCTGATTAGAGTGTGGCACCAGGTGTCTTCAATATTGAACCTTTTCACAATATTCTAATTTTCTGAGATACTGATTTGGGGTTTTCATTAGTTGTCAGTTATAATCATCAAAATTAAAAGAAATAAACACTTGAAATATATCAGTCTGTGTGGAATGAATGTATACATTATACAAGTTTCACTTTTGAATGGAATTACTGAAATAAATCAACTTTTTGATGATATTCTAATTATATGACCAGCACCTGTATTTATTTTATATATTGACTTTACGACACCAATAACACCACGCCAATGTTGGATAGACTGGGGGCCTGTTGTTTGTAGAATGCCCTCTGATTACAACTTAAATATAAGTTGCATCTCTTCTTCTGAAATATTACAGACCTAGTTGAATTTCGCTCGGCTTCCTCACTAGCTCAGTTGACTGTGTACTACATCGGAAAGCCTAGAGCGTTGGTGGCAGCCTCTTGGGTCACATACTTATCCCTGCAGAGCCTGTGTTTGGACCTGCAGCATTAGGGTTTTCTGCTTAAACCTAGCTGATGCAGCCACAAACATTGAATTACCTGTGACTGCTGTACCACACTGTGTACAGTGGGCATAGTGCATTTTATTTGTCAATTGCCAATTCTGGTTCAGAGTCTAAATGTGTGTGTTCTGGATACTCTGCTGGTTGGTCTGCGGAGGTACTGGGCACAGGTGAGTGAGGGGGGAAAATGGCTAACATGCAGCCACACATAGAATTCACCAAAACAATCACAGTTTGAGATTTAGATATCAGGGCAAGAAAAAATTGAAAACATTAGAAAATTCCACAAATAGTTGTTTCATAGAGGTAGCACTGATATTACTTAATATAAATTTAACCTGAAAAGCCAAGTGAAAAAGTTGTAAAACACCTCTGGTTCATGTATTATAAACATTAAGGTTCAGTTTTGCAGACAAAGATTAAGCCTAGTACTGGGGGGGAAAAAAAAAACAAATCAACCTCCATGGAGAATATTGAGGTGGATTTTATTCCAGCTGCCTTTTCTCATGGACATTCAAATTTTTCAAATTGTTTTTAATTATAACATTAAAGCATTAACAAAAACGAACAAGCAAATTCATCACAAAAAGACTTGGTCTAAATTGTCAAAATTATTTTGCAATTATTATAGCGGGAGTGTTACTGTTACCGCATGACTGCATATTTCAGTTAGTGATTTCTCAAGGGCTCTTTTCTATTGCGGGGAAGTGTCTGCTTCTCGTGCATGTATACATCAGAATTTCAAACACTCAAGCACACACAGGTCTCTCAATGATGGTTGTTTAATGTTTCTCATGTTCTTCCATATTTGCAAGCAGTTTATAAAAAGAAATGAACAGAGAGAAACTGAATGTAGGACAAGGAAGACAACTGCGTGTTTTGGGAGGATGGAATACCCATCCTGTAGGAAGAGAAGTGCTGCACATCCAATCTCACCACATTATCCATCTTATTGCATTAAACTGGGCCATCCTGGAGGAAAAGAATGGTGGCACATCCAATCTCACCAAGAATCCAGAATTGCATTTTGCTGGGATTTGTTTTTCAGAGCCTTTAAAGCATTAAGTACACTGAAAGAACCATTAGTAATCTTAAGTAGCTGAGTCATTTCCCAGAACCATTGTCAGTAATATGACTCTTAAAAACAATGCACATCCAGAAGGATTTCAGATTGCCTGTTTGTTAGTTGTCACATGCATTTTTTGCAGATGTCCGCTGAACATAGAACCAAGCACTCAATCTGACTTCAACCGCCGACAGCTTAAGTTTGCCAATAGAACGTTTCCAAAGAATTTGCAATTCTTACAAACATATGACTGCATTGAAAGATTCAGATAACATACATTGGCTCATCATATTGGCATTAACCAGAGTGCAACAAGTGGTTAACATCATGTTAAAATTTACATTTTGCCAGGATTCTTTCTGTAAATGTTTGTAAGGATGTATGAACACATTTTCAACAGTGTGGCGAATCTGTGTACTAACCAACTGTGAAAACTCGCACAGACAGGTGTATTTAACCTGAAATCATCAAAACACATTAATTGCACACAGGTGTGCCCCAACAACTATGTTACTTTAAAAGACAATTGGAATACCACAGCTCATTCAGGTGTGTCATAGTAAAGAGGGTGAATACGTATGCAAACAATTATTTTCTGTTTTACATTTGTAATTAATTTAGAACCATTTGTAGATTTTATAGCCCGGGTGCTTCACATAAGAGGCTTTTATGGGACAGTGTCAAAATCACAAAATCTTGACTAGAGTTTGCCAGAAGGTATCTGAGAACAAGTGGAAGATTCAATGGTCTGATGAGACCCAAAATAGAGCCTTCTGGCCCCAACACTAAGTGCAATGTTTGACAACTTTTGTGAAGGGTTATTATTGCAGCTCAGCTCAGCTATGGAAGACTGTAACTCCTTCAGTGTTGCTATAGGCCTCTTGGTGGCATCTCTGGCTAGAGTGCTTCTCACCTGGATACCCGGTTTTTGAGGACGGCCTGTTCTAGAAAGATTCACAGCTGTGCTATATTCTCACAATTTCTTAATAATGGACTTTACTGTTCTCCAGGCTATATTCAATGACTTGAAAATGTTCTTATAGCCTATCCCTAATTGTGCTTATTCCAGATTTGCTTTGAATCCTGTTTTCATAATGTTGGTTTTGTTAGAAATTGTACTCAAGAACTACAGGACCTCTCAGAAACAGGTGCCACTAACAAAGCTTCAAAGTTTCTCTGCAGGGATGACAGAACCTGCCAGAAGGACAGCCATCTCTGCTGCACTACACTACACTACGAAGACCTGAACACCATTTACCATCTGTGGGGAAACCCGAATCATCAACGCTCCTACAAAGTACTGGCACTTGTACAAAGTACAAAATATGGGGTATTTTGTGTAGATTGATAGCCCAGAAAAAGTTGATAAATCAACATGTGGAGAAGGTGAAGGGGTCTAAATGCTTTCCAAAGGCACTGTAGCTATAGAGATGCAACATCATGGACACCTAAATACACAGACACTAACAGCCCTACACTCATAGTCCTGGGAAAAAGTGGAAATGTGAAACCCATTTATTTTGGTTGGTTCGCATCACATAATTTATTTTCCATGTCTGCTTTTAACAAAATGCCGTTCTTCTGAGTGGTGACTCTTTGCACTACCAAATGATGTACTTGCCAAAACGAATAAGGTGCAAGGGGTTAGATTGGGAGAGAGCTGGAGAGCTTAACGGTACAACAGAAGACTAAGCCAAAATTCCAACCAATTCCACCTTATTATCCATGTAGAAGGGAAAATATCAGCCTTTCTTTGCCCGTCAGAAACCCAACCCTGAAAACCACTGTGGCGCAAACTCATTTTCCAAACATTTCTCACCATGTCTCCCTCCACGAAATGACTCACACACTCCAGAAAAACATCACGTAACCCTCTGCATCTCGGCTCATCTTAAATCCTGTCGCCATAGCGACAGCAGTATCGAGTCAATGCAGAGAGAAGGGTCTCTCTGTGCGCCTGTGTTTCTCATTCTGGTCGCACCGCCTGCAGCTCAAAGTCCCGTGGACTGCAGCACTGGCTGACAGGGATGAAGGACAACAAACAGAGCTGCTCACAACAAGAAAGGAGTAACGAGCACTGACATTGAAATCACTTATGGAGCAGAATACCACACAAACTAACACATAATAATGCAGGCAGCCTCACAGGCATTCCTGATTGTTGTACAACAGCGGTATGAGAGGAGTGTGGCTCTGACAGGATGGACAAAGTGCACTTGTAACACAGTCAGCCTTGTACCAGGCACAGCAACATCAGTCGACCAAGGTATCTGTGAGGGCGACAAAGCGAGGAACGACAAGCGTAGCTGCTGTGCAACTGCTGTAGATCACAGCCTGAGTGCTGGTGATGGCTACACCAGCTGCCCTTTTCCTCTATCACCAGGCTGTCCACACAGGCTTCACAGGGAATTGGGATCACATGCAATAATAACAAATCTCTTTTTGGCTAAGACATTCTACTGTTTCTCTACATTTTTAGATTTTTAAGATGCAGCTGGACACAAAAAAAAAACAATCACATTCTCCTTTAGGCGTCATTTCAAAATATCCTGTTAAAAATATGGATTAATGTTCTCCAACAAGCCGGGACAGGACAAAAATAATACCATACATATAGCATGTATGCTGTATGCTACATATAGCATACAGCATACATATAGTGCCCTCCAGAATCACTGGCCTCCTTAGCAGATTAGCAATGCAGGCTAGGAAACGTCAGCAAACACCACTATTGACTCTTGATCTGACTGTCTCCTGGCCTTATCTGTCGAAATCAGTTCAGCTGCTAGAGGCAGTAAGAGACCTTGGTTTGAAGTTACATTTCCACCTGTAGAGGGAAGTGTCAGATTCTCTCCCAGGAATGCACACAAAGAGACTCCTTGTTCGGGGATCCAGTGCACCCCGTCACTCAGGCCACCTGGGGAGGGAGAGGTCACATGACACCGAATTCATCTGATTCGTGCCACTGGCTTTTAGTTAATGCATGCATCTGCTATAAGACCATGGTGCTTGGCTACACAGCACCATAACACAAACAGGCACGCACGCACAGAAACCTCTCAAATAATAACAGAATGGGTTGGACCATGGGAGATAGGTGCTGTGGGGAAAAGGGGGATTACAGTGTTGCCTTAGTGTACAGCTCTGTGGTTAACCATCACACTCAAGTGACTGTGGAGGAAGATGTGGGGGTGTGGGAAAGAGAACTGCCTCGTAAAAACCAACCTTTTCCAGCCTGTCTAAAGTCAAAACCAAGTCTGGATTTACCAAAATACCTCTTTCCGTTTAATAAAGATTGTGGGACCTAAAACAACAGAGCTTCTGCTAATGCCTGCACCCCCCTCCCCCTGATTCCACCAGTCCAGTACCCTGACCCCATCCCGGTCTGACATCTCCCTGGAAGGTGACCCTCTTCCCCACCGCTTTCCCTGCTTGACTCCAGGCCCAGGACTGAGCACTCTTTTTGCAACATTGTTCTTCTGTAAACAGAAGGCTTCCTTTTCTCCCCAAAACCACTCCTTCCCACACTGCACCTTCAAGAGGAAAAAGAGAAGATATAAAGAAGGAGAGCAAGAGAGTTCGGATGGACAACTTTTGTTGGTGGACCAGGTGGGATAGACCAGGTGGGCACCCAACACTGGGCCTGTCCAGGCTAACTGCAACAGAATGTGTCCTCACCTGGGTTGAGACTTCAGCTTAGCCATTTACACAGTCGGTTGTTAAGGTCTGAACTGGGCACCAAGTTATAGGAAAAACCAAAAACCAGCATACACTGGGTCCTCTGTGGAACTGGTTTGACACCTGTGATCTAGACTCCCAATCACAACTCTGGACTTCGATGCCAGTTCCACTCAATTTTCTTTAATGTAACCCTCTAATCAGGGCCTTAATTAGAGCTGAGGCACAAGGTGGGTGTAATTAATGATGAGGTAGAACAGAAAACCAGCAGGCTCTGGACCTTGTAGGGTAAGAGCTGAACACTCCTGATCTAGACTTTAAATCAAAGTTTCTTCAATGCCATGTTTGTGGTGGTTTGTTTGCACGGGTGAACTGTGTCTAGTCGGTTTGCGGCTGATCAAAACTCTCCAACTGTTTATGCACTCATCCCTGCTTTGGACAAACTTTTTTTTTTGCCCCACCACTTAACTGTATGCCTGAATATAGTCTAGTTGGTTAGGGTGGGGGAGTACAATTTCAGTCATCAAGCCGAACTCTTCAGAGTGCAAGTGTAGTAATCAGGGATTTTCCTGCACATGAAACTCAAAGGCGGCCGCCTTCCCAAAATCTCGCACTGCCTCTGTGTGTCAGCATGGTAAAACATGATTATGTGCTCATATACTAAATTGCCTACCAGCGAAATACTGCATAGAATGTGACTGTAGGAGCAACCTTTTTTCATATTGGCAGTGTTGCCAGATGGGTAGGTTTCCCCAACAATTGGGCTATTTTAATGGGCTTGGGCGGGTCGATTTACAGATAGGGTTGTATAGAAAAAATAGCATTTGAGTGTTTTTTTGAGGAGTATGTGGATTTCACTGTTTACTGTCAATAATCTGGCAACCTTACATACAGGACCTGACCGGTCCCGACATCGCGGACATGAGTAACGTCAGAAAAACAAGTGGATCCTAGTTCTTTTACACGGAAGCATGTCAAAATATTTCAATAAAATTTTGTAACGCTTAAACTACATCCACATTCGAAAATGAAATGAAAATGAAAAAAGACACCAATAATATTGACTGTGATTAATTATAAAGCTTGATGAGTGATTTCATTTTTTAATGTAATTCCTAGATCTTCTAACAAACATAGTTCTGATGCTCAATGGCTAAATATTTTCAGGTGGCTCAGACATAATGAAGAGGGAATGATATGCTCTGTATGTTAGAAGCATTGTGGAGCCAATGTGTTTGGGGGCTTAGGAAAATAGCCAAGCAGAAACTATAGGCTGGATGCACTTAAATCGAATAAAATGTCCACTAGTCCTGGACAGGCAGAGGTGAACAAAAAAAAACACGAGGGTAAAATCCTACATATGTATAAAAAAAAATCTAATATCTAACATGCTGATATGTAAAGAATAGATTTCTTGCTTATTTTTTGGTTTCTATTGTATTGGGGAGGACATTGTAGTGTGCATTAGCTGTTCAAGTGGACATGGACAACAGGGCAGATTTAACACTATAATAGTTTTCTTTTACAAGTGGCCAGATATTATATAAAGTACATCACAGAGGGGTGTCTGGTAGAGCGCGGGGTAGCGGGGGTTGGGGTACCACCTTTGACTAATTTTCAGCCAGGAAAACCCTGTAAAAGGACTCTCCAAAATTAGCCATCCCTGAGCACAGGTATGATAGTATGATATAGCCCTTATAGCAACAATGTAGTAAGACAAGGCAAGAAAAACTGTTGGGAGCATTACTTTTTGACAAACCAAACCATTCTACTGATGAAGACGAAGAGGGAAGCAATACAGAGACACAAGAGTTGTACTGAGTTGGAAAATGAAACCAGTGTCATCACACAAACAAACAAAGAGTTGAAATGATTCTTAATGTGACAACATTTTAATAATCTTACATCACGCTTTCCTTCCTGTTACAGCCTTGTGTTATTACACAGAGTCCACACCAACTACTTTGAGAACCAAGGAGGGAACACATCCACAATCTTGTTTACTTTTGCTTCATTTTTGGTATCCTTGCATTAGCAGACATTTTTTCCACTCTGTGATACAATGTGCCTTTAGAGTAATTCATCCAGTTGAGTAAAGTCTTCCACAGCACAGCTGCTTAGCGAGGAGTCAAAACAGTGAGCACTCAGTGAGCTTCTGCAAGCTTGCACCACTGTTGGCTTGACCTGGCAGTTTTGAGTGGCTGCATGGCTTTCTAAAGCTTTTTGGCTCCTCTGCACACTGATGTAATGGAGGAGAGGTCGAGAGAGAGCTAGAGAAGAGAGGGATTTTACTAACCTGTTTACCAGTTATAGAGGTTTTCTAAGGCCTGGAGAAGAGCAGTGTTAACTACCAGTAAAGCTGCTGCTCCAAACTTCATCCTTACAAGTTTGTTTCTTAGAATTATTATACAATTTAATTGGAGAGCATGGTGAGGCCTACATCATGAGCAAACCACATTTTTAGCCATGCCAAACATCACATGACCTTGAGTGAACTCCCAGATTCTTTTCTTTACTCTGAGAAATTAAATACAATCTGTGCCATCCCTCAAAGGCAACACAAGAAGTTAGAGGGTAACCTATGCTCTATCCCTTTACAATGAATTAGGAGAGGGATAGGCAACCCTGCTCCTTGGGTGCCGCAGGTATTTGTCCCTGCTAGCCACCACACTAAGCTAAATTGTGCTTGTTGATCAGTTCAGTGATTGTTTACATTTAATACACCATAGGGGTATTGCAGAAAGCTGCTTTAGTAACCTAGCGAGCTCTGTCAAACCAGAATTTGAGCAAACTGTGTTTTCGGTTCCAGAAACATGGCATTAAGTGTAGCCTGATTAGAAACCATGGCAACAAATGCTTTGAACCAAACCTGTTACCTACTAGGTTAAGATTATCTTATCCTGTCCAAGTGAATAAAATGCAGCGCTTATCCACCAAATTCTATATAATTACTATGGCCATCATTTTTCATAGTCAATCATTTATCTGGCCAACTAAAATAACACAAACATGTCTAATGTAGCTGAATGTGGCTTCTCTTTGACTTTATGAACTGTTTATTGCTTTGCGATTTCTCCCAAGTAATAATTTAAGTAACAACCACTGCTGCCCTAAAAGCCAGACTGGAAGCCTGGCAAAAAATAACTGACAAGAGTAAATTTGTATGTGATGTAGCATGACTTAATTATAATAATATCAACATTTCTAATAATGTTTTTATTTCATAGATCACTTATATTGAAATACTAATTATATTAAATTGTCAAGCCTACAGTATGTCACACCCGCATTGGTAAGCCCAGTGCATAGCCAATATAGGAATGGTGTTTTAACAAGAAACCAGGAAAGCCTAGTTCAACCGGACCGCAATAGAAAGCATTGCCCTCTTGAAATTCAAACCCGAGTCACCCACGTGAAAGGCTGTATCGCTAACCACTACACCACAGACCTCTACCTCTAACGCGTGTCAGTATAGCCTCTATCCTGAACAAATCCTCGTTTGCCACTGGCTGTTTTAAACAACTTATTAGCCAGTAATAGGCGTTTACCAGGGTCTAATAACTTACTGAAATAGTCATAGGAATTGAGCAATTGCTAGCGAGTCTGCCAAAGCTATTTCATTTCAGGGCATAAGAACGTATTTTTTTCTTTAATGGCATAACAACGTACTTGGTTCTTTCAACATTAACTATAAAGAAAGGTGAGGATAAACTAACTTTTTCATCAAGTGAAACGACGAGAGAATCGTGGAAATAAAATATAAAAATGTCGTTGTTCACAACAGATTTGAACCTGAGCCTTCCACGTGAGAGCCACTGTCTTTAACCATAATGCCACGGCATTACGCATTTCACCAGTCATTAAACACTACTGAGCATTGTGTTAAACTGACTAACGACGTTTCTTATTAAGTTTACCTCCACCAGAAATAGCGTCTATGAGCTGTTAGCGTTTGTCACTGGCCGTTTGAACAGCTTATTAGCCAGTAATAGGCTTACTGGTATCTACTAACTTCTTAGGAATAATCATAAGAATTGAGCAATTGCTAGCGAGACTGAAGATAAACTTTTCCATACCAGAAACAGTCGCAATATAACCGTATACAATATCAGGTTTATTTAACAAGGGGTAGTCAGTCACTCACTCACTTAGTAAGAGACATTCGCTCTTAGCCGGCTCCGCTCACGCGGTCCGGCAATAAATTTCAAGACAAGACATATTCTATAGTTGTATCCCTTGGGAGCAAAAAGATTTGGGCAGTAGATAAACTAAATGTAAGAACATCATACAATTTATTTTGAAGAAATCGTCTATTACTGTAGTTGGTAACAATTGTTTATTGTTCCACACTATTAAAATTTCATGCTCTCTTTTCTCTCTATGATGTCCATCATGTTTTCAGTAATTGTCATAAAGACCTTTTAAAATGTAAAATGCACTACCAGCAAGTTGTTGGATAAACCAATCTGCACTTCACTTAACTTAATGAATTAAACTAGAAACAGACATTTTGAAACCAAAAATTATTTGATTTCTTCATGTGGTTAAAAGAAGCCAGATATATTCAGGGATCCCTGAATCTGTTCAGCCATTTCTTTTGGAAGACCCCTCAAATCTTCCAGGTCGGTTGAAAGAAAAACATTAAGTGTCTGCAGCTCTCCAGGACTAGGTCTGTGTATTCCTGATTTAAGGATTCATTGTTTTCATAGAGACAATCAAGTTCAATTTTAAAGTTCTGCAACTTGATGTTAGATTGTTTCTCATCCTGAAAGTTGTCTTATGTGCCAAGAGAAACTGTACACCATGGTTCAGTTCTTTCAACAGGCTCTACAAACAAGCTGAAAATAAATGGATTCTGGGGCATGTGAGTGCTGTTTTTGCAATGGCAAATCAAGTCAAGGGTTTGGTAAAATGGAGTTGGTAAAATGGAGTTGATTAGAACACATTTGTTTTTAGATTATTCTTAAAATTCTGGGCACCAGAAGAGAGAAACTGTGGGGCATTAAACTTTAGACACCGGTGGCCAGTGCCAATCCTACTGATAGTGTACACTGAAACCTAATAATGATCCATGAACATACTCTGGACTTAATTGGATTTATTGACCGCTTTTGCTAAACCTCAATTTGCAGTGATTGACTGAAGCAGTCCCAGACAGTGAAGGTAGTTTCATGATAATTTCTCACTGAGCAAGTCAGTTATACCCGTTTTCCCAAATTGGGGGTATGTGGGTAGTCCCAAGATCAGGGGTGTCCAAACCATTCCACAGAGGGCCGTGTGTCTGCGGGTTTTTGGTTTTTCCTATAAATTGGTTCCCAGTTCACACCTAAACAACCAGGTGAGGGTAGAAACTAACCAATTAGTAACCTAATTAGTCCATCAAGTACAAGGAGAGAGCAAAAACCTGCAGACACACTGCCCTCCATGGAATGGTTTGGACACCACTGCCCCAGATGGTACGATGTAACGTTTTCAAAAATTTGTTAAAAAAGTACATAACACAAAGAAACATGCACATGTCTTTCAAATCTCAAGATACAGGGAAACATTTACTGCGGACACTGGTGTTACATCTAAATTATCTACAGAAATTTACAGTAGCAATGAGAGTCAAGTGCCTTGCTTAAGGGCATATCAAGTGATATTATCACCTAGCAAGCTTGGGGATTTAAACCAGCAAACATATGGCTGTCAATTCATATTCGATATTCAAAATACATCCAAAAACTAAGGAAAGAAGGTGGCAAAAAATGTGAATGCAAAAAAGTGATATTCAAATATTAATGTTGAATCTTGACAGCTTGTCTGCTAACGATCTAAGCTGTGGAAGATAGCTAACTTAAGTAAAAAAACAAAAATGAAACAAGAAAAGGAACCAGGCAGGCCTAGTTTAGCCAGACCACAATTAGAAGGGATGAATGTTGTTGCCCTCACTGGTTTCGAACCTGGGTCTCCCATGTGAGAGGCAGTGTTTTTAACCACTACGCCACAAAGCTACACATATGCAGTGCATGTATAGTGTCGTGACATTAGATAATTTAGTCACGCATTAACATTACACCTTAAGTTTGAATATTTTGTTAAACACCATTAAGCATTGTGTAAAACTGACTAACGTTTCGTGTTAAGTTTACTTCCGCCACAAATAGCATCTATGAACTTTATGGCTTTTGCCACTGGCCATTTTAACAGCTTATTAGCCAGTAATAGGCTTACTAGTATCTACTAACTTACTACTTGGAATAGTCATAAGAATTGAGCAATTGCTAGCGAGACTGAATATGAACTTTACACTGCCAACGCTATTTCATTTCATGGCACAACAAGTTCATTTTTCTTGCATTCGTGAATGACATGGATGCAATAACTATCAATATAGGTGACGATAACTGACTTTTTTGTCAAGTGAAAAGACGAGAGAATCATGGAAACCCTTCCTCTTTTACTGCCAAAGAGGTTGTGATCCAGCCATAACATCAGCCATAACATTATGACCACCTGCCTAATATTGTGTAGGTCCCCCTTTTGCCGCCAAAACAGCCCTGACCTGTCGAGGCATGGACTCCACTAGACCTCTGAAGGTGTGCTGTGGTATCTGGCACGAAGATGTCAGCAACAGATCCTTTAAGTCCTGTAAGTTGCGAGGTGGGGCCTCCATGGATCGGACTTGTTTGTCCAGCACATCCCACAGATGCTCGATTGTACGCACACGCACCTGGCCATCCACGTGATGTAAAAGAAAACGTGATTCATCAGACCAGGCCACCTTTTTCCATTGCTCCATGGTCTAGTTCTGATGCTCATGTGCCCATTGTAGGCGCTTTCGGCAGTGGACAGAGGTCAGCATGGGCACCCTGACTGGTCTGCGGCTACGAAGGCCCATTCGCAACAAACTGCGATGCACTGTGTGTTCTAACATCTTTCTATCAGTACAAGCATTAACTTTTTCAACAATTTGAGCTACAGTTGCTCATCTGTTGGACTGGACCACATGGGCCAGCCTTCGCTCCCCACGTGCATCAATGAGCCTTGGCCGACAATGACACTGTCGCCAGTTCACCGCTTTTCCTTCCTTGAACCACATTTGACAGGTACTGACCACTGCAGACAGGGAACACCCCACAAGGGCTGCAGTTCTTGAGATGCTCTGACCCAGTCACCTGGCCCAATTTGGCCCTTGTCAAAGTCGCTCATATCCTTACGCATGCCCATATTCCCTGCTTCTAACACATCAACTTTGAGGACAGAATGTTCACTTGCTGCCTAATATATCCCACCCACGGACAGGTGCCATGATACGAGATTCTGTGTTATTCACTCCACCTGTCAGTAGTCATGGCTGACAGAAGCAGCATGAGAAGATCGATAGAGCTAACGTTACAATGACAGCAGCAGCATGAGACGATCGATAGACCTAACGTTACAATGACAGCAGCAGCATGAGAAAATCGATAGACCTAACGTTAAAATGACAGCAGCAGCAGTAGTATTGCAGCGTAAAGTGAGAAAGTTTGAGAAACAGACGCCTCACAGGTCCTTAACCGGCAGCTTCATTAAATAGAAGATTTAATGAAGGCCAGCATCCCGGAGTCGCCTCCTCACTTTTGACGTTGAGACTGGTGTTTTGCAGGTACTATTTAATGAAGCTGCCAGATGAGGACCTGTGAGGCATCTGTTTCTAAAACTAGTCATTCTAATGTATTTGTCCTCTTGCACAGTTGTGCACCGAGGCATCCCACTCTTTCTACTCTGGTTAGAGCCAGTTTGCGCTGTTCTGTGAAGAGAGTACCACATATCGTAGTATGAGACCTTAAGTTCCTTGGAAATTTCTCGCATGGAATAGCCTTCATTTCTCAGAACAAGAATAGACTGACAAGTTTTGGAAGAAAGTTCTTTGTTTCTGGCCACTTTGAGCCTGTAATCGAACCCACAAACGCTGATGCTGAAGATACTGAACTAGTCCGAAGGACAGTTTTATTGCTTCTTTAATCAGTTATGTTATGCTAACATAATCGCAAACGGGTTTTCTAATGATCAATTAGCCTTTTAAAATGATAAACTTGGATTAGCAAACACAACGTGCCACTGGAACACAGGAGTGATGGTTGCAGATAGTTGGCCTCTGTACGCCTAAGTTGATATTCCATTGAAATTCAGCCGTTTCCAGCTGTAACAGTCATTCACAACATTAACAATGTCTACACTGTATTTCTGATCAATCTGATGTTATTTTAATAGACTAAAAATGTACTTTTCTTTCAAAAACAAGGACATTTCCAAGTAACCCCAAACATTTGAACGGTGGTGTATATTAGGGTATTAATTTCTTCATTTACAGTGAGGGAAAACATTATTTGATCCCCTGCTGACTTTGTACGTTTGCCCACTGACAAACAAATGATCAGTCTATAATTTTAATGGTAGGTTTATTTGAACAGTGAGAGACAGAATAACAACCAAAAAATCCAATGTCAAAAACGTCAAAAACGTTTGTCAAAAGCTAATGTCAAAAACGTTATAAATTGATTTGCATTTTAATGAGTGAATTAAGTATTTCATCCCCTCTCAATAAAGGGAGTGCTCCTAATCTCAGCTTGTTACCTGTATAAAAGACACCTGTCCACAGAAGCAATCAATCAATCACATTCCAAACTCTCCACCATGGCCAAGACCAAAGAGCTGTCCAAGGATGTCAGGGACAAGATTGTAGACCTACACAAGGCTGGAATGGGCTTCAAGACCATCGCCAAACAGCTTAGTGAGAAGGTGACAACAGTTGGTGCGATTATTCGCAAATGGAAGAAACACAAAAGAACTGTCAATCTCCCTCGGTCTGGGGCTCCATGCAAGATTTCACCTCATAGAGTTGCAATGATCATGAGAACGGTGAGGAATCAGCCCAGAACTACACGGGAGGATCTTGTCAATGATCTCAAGGCAGCTGGCACCATAGTCACCAAGAAAACAATTGGTAACACACTACGCCGTGAAGGACTGAAATCCTGCAGCGCCCGCAAGGTCCCCCTACTCAAAAAACCACATGTACAGGGCCATCTGAAGTTTGCCAATGAACATCTGAATGATTCAGAGGAGAACTGGGTGAAAGTGTTGCGGTCAGATGAGACCAAAATCAAGCTCTTTGGCATCAACTCAACTCTCCGTGTTTGGAGGAGGAGGAATGCTGCCTATGACCCCAAGAACACAATCCCCACCGTCAAACATGGAGGAAATATTATGCTTTGGGGGTGTTTTTCTGCTAAGGGGACAGGACAACTTTGCATCAAAGGGACGATGGACGGGACCATGTACTGTCAAATCTTTCCCTGTACTGTCAAATCTTTTCCCTGGACCATGTACTGTCAAATCCTTCCCTCAGCCAGGGCTTTGAAAATGGGTCGTGGATGGGTATTCCAGCATGACAATGACCCAAAACACACAGCCAAGGCAACAAAGGAGTGGCTCAAGAAGAAGCACATTAAGGTTCTGGAGTGGCCTAGCCAGTCGCCAGACCTTAATCCCATAGTAAATCTGTGGAGGGAGCTGAAGGTTCGAGTTGCCAAACGTCAGCCTCGAAACCTTAATGACTTGGAGAAGATCTGCAAAGAGGAGTGGGACAAAATCCCTCCTGAGATGTGTGCAAACCTGGTGGCCAACTACAAGAAATGTCTGACCTCTGTGATTGCCAACAAGGGTTTTGCCACCAAGTACTAAGTCATGTTTTGC
>JACXGI010017063.1:0-15012 GCA_016801175.1 Esox masquinongy
CCACCACACCCCCGACACACACACGCACACACGCACACACACACACACACACACACACACAAACAATGATATCAATTGGGCCGTCCCTGAGCTCGCCGGGGTAGTTCATTAACACCTCAGTGAATTGCCCTCATAGCTCACGTAGAAGGTGAAACGACCAATCCCGTGTCAGGCCCGGGTAGATCCAGACCACACTTCAATTAACATGATTAAATCAGGGCCAAATTAGATTAGCGCTTTGAAGTCACTGCCGGTGGTCAGTTGGCCTGTTTGATAGCCGAGAGCTTCCTACGCTCTTTGTCCCCATCATGACAATGTTATCCTGCATTCTGTTGTCTCACAGAGGAGCCAATGATAAGATCAGCCTCAGAGTCACTGTTACGGTGGGGTAGAACACAATGAGTGATCAATGACCGTCAGGATTTCGCCCTCTGATCGTGTCTACGATGACACTAGGGTGTTCACCCGGGTCAGGTGAGTCTGGTAGTGCTTACCTGTGTGTGTGCGAATGTGACCGCGCAGCAGCCAGGGCCTGGAGAAAGCTTTCCCGCAGGTGGGACAGACACAGGGAAGCGTGTGTGAGCGGATGTGCATCTTCAGAGCTCCAAGGCTGGTGTACTCCTTAGGGCAGTGCTTGCAGAAGAAGGCCGGCCTGGCTGCGGCGACCGGGGCCACCCTCGCGTCCTCCGTCGGGGAGCCGTGGTTATTGGCGCCGGCGCGTTTCGGCCGCTGAGGAGGGTGGTAGGTGTCCGCGGGCTCGGGGCTGGGAGGGTCAGAGGTACGACCCTCGTCCTCCTCGCCGCTGCTACTGGCGCTGCTGCTGAGGCTGGAGGGGGAGCTGAGGTCCAGGGGTCCAGGGGTGGGAGAGGCGTCTTTGGGAGATGTGGGGACATAGAGGGCAGGAAGGAAGCTCACATCCCATACCAGGCCTGTTGTGTAACAGGTGGCAGACGAGTGGATGTTGCCTCCAGGGAGTTCAGCTAGTGGGTACCTCTCCAGTGAGGTGGCTGAGGGGTGAGGAAAAAAAGGTCAGGATACGAATGTACGTTTAGAACACAGCTGAAATACACTGACAGGTTTTCATAATGGGAATATGAATAATGTAACTGAACAACACGACGACAAAATACAAGAAGTTGGAACGGGCCACATATAAGCAACAACCGTTCCACCAGGTTTCTCTGGGACATCTTTATAAAATTCTAGAGCAATTTTACACCAGAAACATTCAAGATTCCGCCAAGCAGAGATTTAATGGGCCATTTCCTCCCACGTATTCACATGGGGTAGAAACATGAATGGTAGCTCTGTGCAGTTTAAGGGGAACTAGCCTACCTCCTGTATCTATTATAACGGGCCTTACTTGAAAACATTAAGAATATAGTTTGTAAGGGTTGCCAACGTGGAGACATTTTTGGGAGCACTTAAGCAAAACATATTCCTAGAGGTGTATTGTAAGGAGCAACAATGTAGAAAAACAGGTGGCTTCCTGTAACGTAATATTTTAGGGATTTATGTAATGCATTCAACGTCATACAATAAATACATAAGGAAAAGTTACTCACCATTTTGACATTCCAATTCACTGTAGTTAGGTTTTTTGTTGGCGAAATACTTTTTGACCAAGAAAGACCGAGGCATTTTCCACTTCGCAAAATATGCGTAAAATCTCCACCGGTCACGGGATCAAACTTTTGAAAGAGACAAACGTCTAAAACTTAAATCCACATGAGAATATCAGTATATAGGCCTAAAGAATAAAATATTATCTAAATTTATAGGCCATTCGTTTCTTAACTTGCTCAACTGAGGACCACTAGAGACTGTCTCCAAAATGCCTTGCTCCTCTCTTCTCTGCTGAAATACTCTGACACAGGCGATGGGGGTGGGCTCGCCATGTCTGCGCCCTAAGGGCACACCCCAACTCCATATGAGCGCAGGAGAAGACCACTTGCTAACTCCTAAACAAAAACATTTGCCCCAAACATTAACCGGGACCATCTATCGCATAAACCTGCAGACAACGCACATCAACTCATGGATATAGCCATTCCGATTATGCAAATTAAATACTTGTGTCAGGCTTTAGCGCGCCTGCAGACTCGAAGACTACAGTAGCGCAATCAAATTTGTATATCACTATGCAGTTTGTATAATTTATTCGATCCAAGATAATAAATGTAATTGTTATTGAAGACGCCACTATGTCTATAACACTGTAATAATGGTTTGGTGTATGTCGATCATCTCAATTCAATCCTGGCTACAGTCCAACTGATTAGGGTCCTAATGAATGGCCTTTCTATGGTCTGTTTCGTTTTCGTAATGGGCACCTATGAATAGGCTTTTTGGCGAATACGCACTCAAGTCAAGAAAAAAAGTCATACCTGATTTAGCGGTGCCACTAGTGTCTCGTTTTCAGCTGGTAATGTAATGGCGCCCCCTTATGGACGGAAATTGTATATGAAAGTTCAACATCAGTAGGGTATTTTAAATACGCTGAATCTCTTGTAAAAGGAATGAGTTTCTGTTGAACAAATACAGGTAGATATAATTCTACTGCCAGACTACGTTTCATTTGCATCTGTTTAATATAAATATGAAGTAATACACGGGTCCCTGTTGATACTGAACTTGTTTCATAACAATCGCAATGCAAACAATTCAAGAAAACTATACTTTTTGGTGTTCCTTCAAGGTTTAGGTTAGTCAAGTTATACGCCTGGCACAATAACCATTCAAAGTTGGCATTGAGGGAACAAAGTGACCCGAATAATTTCATGGGACGAGAGGGAGAGAAAGCCAAGGGTAGAATTACGAATATTCCATACCAGGTGTAAAAGTGTTAAAGATTTTTCTTCTATGAAACACCATAAAAGAAGTATTAGGCTAGTTAACGTTTGCTAGGACTACATTTCAAATTTTCCCCTTCAACTTCAGTTTTTGCATTTGTGTGCCTCCACCATTTTCAAAAGTGTCCCAAACCTGAGGGTGTAAAAAGGATGGAGGGAGTAGGCAGCAGGGTATTCAAATATTGCTGTTTTTCTGTTCTACCTCATCATTAATTGCAATCACCTGGTGTCCCAGGTTTAAATAAGTCCCAAATTAGGGATTGCAATGAAAAAATTGAATGGAACTGGCTTTTAGGGACAGATTTGAATACCCCTGGAGTAAGGGCTAATCAGACCTACGAGTGGGACCTTCCAGTGAGTCTTCGAAGTTGAAGCACAGATAGGTGAAAATCCTAATGAACCCCTTCCTCTTTGCACTCACTTTTTGCTGTGACCCCCAAACTTGTTCTCAGTGCTCTCCATGGTCGCATGTTGCAGACGAAACTCAGCGGGTGACTTCCAGAGTGGCGAGGCAATTAATAAGGCCATCCACTTTGAAACACATTCTTAAATAATATATCAATAATTAATTTCAAATGAATAAATTCCTCATATTGTTTTAGAATAAATCAACCGCAGTAACAAGTTAACATTCTTCATATTTTGTTTGTATGTGTCAAGTATCAAAATCTGACATAAACAAATTCGCGTCTTATAATTAGCCAAGCCAATAACGTTTTGTGTGAAATTGCGTAAGATAAAAGAATAACGTGGCGCCGTATGGGGGGGTCCAGTTAGCCCCTACACCCTAATAATCATTCCCTCAGCTTTGGCACCCTTGTGAACTCGTCAACGCACACCAACACACTGCTATGTTGGTTGAAGCAGGTATCTCTTGGAAAATAAATCTGATCTAATTTGGACTAGCTTCTATAAATAAAAGTCAAATTAAAAAAAAAATTTAAAAACGAGAGAGGACACAAAGAGGATAGAATTGTTAAATAACTACCCCGGAGTGTTAATAAGTGATTCCACAAGTTCACACTAGATGGCGCTGTCACAAGCTTTTCCATCCAGAATTGTGGGCTGTCGGTTAGCTGTGACCATAGTCAGAACCAGAGACGTTTTGTATCCATTAAATGTCCTGCATTGCACATTTATAACACAAACAAATCATCAGCAGGTGAGAGTTGGAGAGAAAGGGAAATAAATAATTTCAGGTACTGCTAAAACAAGTAAAGTATCAAGTCTGGAGCACGGACCCTGGTGTTACTGTGTTTACTTAGGAAAGGCACAGTTTGTCCTTGGCTCTTGGTCTCTGCTCAACCAGGGACTGACTGCTGAGTGCTGCTTCCATGTAGGGATGCACAAGAGACAACTAAATATGCCTGGCTATCCATAAGGAATAGGCCTACTGTATGTTTGATTTATCTGTAGGACCCTGACCGTCGCCATGTTATCCCCTGTGTGTGTATGTGTGTGTGTGTGTGTGTGTGTGTGTGTGTGTGTGTTTAGCACTTCAAGATGAAAGATGCATGACAAAAGCTTATGTAACCAATTGACCGAGTTGCAGAAAGGAAAGATATTTAATGGTTTAAACAACGCATCATACCAACATTTGGCATCCACATTTATCCTAACCCCTTCAAATTAGGCGCAGGGAAGCAATTGCCTTATTCAGGGACGGAACAACAGACTGTATTACTTGCAGGCTCTGAGATTCAATCAAGCAATCTTTTGGATTCTGGACAGATGATCTAACCTCTAAGACACTTGCCACCTAAACTAGACTGGCATTTGATTAATCTCATCCCTATGTTACTGTGTACAGCTGTAGCCCACTGGGTAAGAGCATTATGTTTGCAATACAAGGGTTGTGATTTTAATTCCCACAGAAGGCAGTATGAAAACATCTGAGCTCAAGTCACTCTGGATAGCCTTCATTTCTCAGAACAAGAATAGACTGATGAGTTTCAGAAGAAATTTCTTTGTTTCTGGACATTTTGCGCCTGTAATCGAACCCACAACACTGATGCCGAAGATACTGAACTAGTCTAAAGAAGGCCAGTTTTATGGCTTCTTTAATCAGCACAACAGTTTTCAGCAGTGCTAACATAATCACAAAAGGGTTTTCTAATGATTAATTAGCCTTTTAAAATGATAAACCTGGATTGACAAACACAATGTTTTACTGGAACACAGGAGTGATGGTTGCTGATAATGGGCCTCTGTACGCCTACATATATATTCCATAAAAAATCTGCCGTTTCCAGCTACAATAGTCATTTAACATTAACAATGTCTACACTGTATTTCTGATCAATTTTATGTTATTTTAATGGACAAAACATGTGCTTTTTGAAAACAAGGATATTTCTAAGTGACCCCAAACTTTTCAACGGTAGTGTACCGCCATATTTGTTTTATGTTCAGTTTACCTGTTTTCAAGGTTAAGCCAAACAAATATTTTATTATGAAATATATAGTTTAAATAAATACTTTTGGGAGATCTTGCCAAGGACCCCTTGCAGTAGCTGTACGGACCCCCAGGGGACCCTGAACCCCTGGTTGAATACCCATGAAAGATTGATTGAAATAACTATTAATGAGATAGCAATTCTATGTTCTGCTGAAAGTGGATGATTTTGTGTCATGTATTTGATGTTTTGAGACCTTTAGCGCATTTGGCAAATAATATTGGTAGGCAAATTTGGGCCTAGAGTGTTTCGGTTTTGGCCTAGCTGCGTGTTAACTGTTTTGAAAAAGAGAATACTGGTTGGAAAAAAGTGCTCAAGCAATCGAGAAAATATGTGCAAGTTAGACTGTATTGATAGTTTTACGATGCGACTTTCAAATGAGACCCCGCCCAAATCTGGAAAGTTATATGATACCCTGTGTCAGCCGTTACAGCCCTAACTAGTGGTGGCCAAACGAGGCTTCATTAGGGTTATTTTAGCAGCAGGATATTATGCTGGCAGCACTCAAAATTTTCTTTATCAAAATAAAAGCCGTCAGTGAAATTTATAAGGCAATATAGTTAAAAATCTAGTCTGTAAAAAATAACAGACAAGAACAGTATTGGAAAGAAACTTAAACATAAAATGTACAGACTAGATTTTTAACTATATTGCCTATATTGTACAGTTGAGTTCGCGCGGTTAGCATAATATCCTGCTGCTAGAAGAACGGTAATGAAGTCTCGTATGGCCATCACTATCCCTAATCCCGTGAAAAAATGTTGCGATATTCTTACATCGCGGTGCCTTCATACGCAAGAGCACTCTTTGTGAATGGAAAATAGGTCTTTACTTTAATTATGGGTGAAAGAACTGGGCTTTCGGTTGTGTGGCTTCTCGGCTGAAACGCTTTTTAAGCCGCGTAGGTCAGAAAGCTTTTAAGGACCATTGTTAATGTTTTCCTGTCTACTCGATCTGGACCACTGGAACTAGCATTGATTGTGATCCGCTTAATGTTCTAACATGTTAGAGACCTTTCAAATCAAGATATTTACAAAGTTATTCTGATAAATATGTTTTGGAAAACAATACATGTTATAATGAATAACGTCGTACGTATACAATAACAGCTTGTTGACGCAATTAAGGCTGTATAAATACTGTGTGAGTCCTTAATAGAAAGTTTGTCGTGAGTTGACAACAGCACAGCCTTCCTAGGTTGCAGCTGGTTCTTTTGCAGAAGCGCTGGTGGTAATATTTTTAGTATTTAAACAATTAAATTTAAGAAACGATTTAGTCTTTTAGGTAATTTACCTATCAAATGTGCTTTGTGCTGAACATCAGTTGATTTTACCATCTCTGTAAAATAAAGGGCAGGCATGAATTCTCAAGTTAAGAGGATGATCGCGCGTCTTTTGTAACTGCGTGATTGGTTGTAGGTCTCGAATGGGAGGAGTTTGCATAGCCTTGCGTTACTGTATGATATCACAATCAGCTGTGTTAGACGTAGAAAGAAACGGTTGCAAAACCAGTCAAGAAGCAAAGAACATTTGCAGATGTTTTTTTTTTTCAAACAGTGCGGGGTTTGCTGTTCTGCGTTCTAAACTGATGCCTAATCAAAGATAACGACTAATCAAATAATCTTTTACAGAACATGAATCAAATCAGATTTTGGGATTAACAAAAAAATCCTACTAAAACTGAGAAATATTCACCGAATAAAGGTAGGCAAATTTTAATGTGTCTAGCCTATTGTGCCATAACCTGTCATGTGTTTGATGCATGCATCAAAACCAATCCTATTATGAAAACCAATCCTGTTAATGTATTTTTGGATTACTTCATTTGCATTATTTTTAAGGGTCAGCCCTATTACATGAATGCACGAGAAATATATTTTCAAAAAGGAAATGTTACGTTATACAGTATCCCACTGAATAATGCTGGCTGTCATTTCATTCATGCTGCCCCAATTTCACATTCGTTTTTGTAACCTGCACCACACGAGTACACTCTGGATGTAGTTATTTATTCAAAATATATTACTCTTCTGTTATAAGGTAAACGTTTGTTTTATTTTTTGCCATCGTGAAAGTGGTTTTAGCGTCTGCCAACCCCAGTTTCTCATCTTGTTTTCTGCACAGGTTAAGTTGCGTTCATTACATTTTTACGTTCTGAAACGTAAATATATATTCTATGTAGACCAACATGCCTCTCGACATGGATTACGTTTACGCTCTGGATGTGTTTCTATCTGCAACGTTCAAAAACGTTGTGTAACGGAATATGGCCGTGTGTAGGTTTTTGAGAAGTGACGTCAACTATGTTCGGGATGCTGTTTTTGTTAGGAAGCCACTCCTTTGGACAGTTTTAAGTATACTGAGGTAGTATACCTAAATACACTATTAAGTACCCGAGCATTGGCTGTAGATTGGAACAGTGCAATGGCTATTGTATTTACAGTATGTTTTTTCCTAGAGGCTTGGTTGGTGCATAACATGGAAGAGAGGTCTGGGCTTGGCTGATTATGGGTTTGGCTGATTATGGGCTTTGGAATTTGGGCCATTCTGAATTTACTGTAGGTTTGCTTGAATAAGCGCATTTGTTTAAATGCACATTGAGTATAGGAAATGTTCTTGAGAAATTAAACATGGATTGTCGTTATAATTATTAAACATACCATCACTATCAAAAGTATTCTCTCAAATGTGGTTTATTTTGAAGGAATTACCCATTAGAAATCTAGGTCAGTGGTTATAGAGAAAATCTAAGCACGTCATATGACATATTGACTCTGCAGCAGTGGGGTGTGATCTCTTAAATTCAATCCCCAAACTGTTTGCTGAATGTGGGACCTTGTGCAGGATCCGCTCCAGTCACGTTGATCAAGGTTTATCAATAGCACTTATGCTTTCTCAGCTTGGGTGGAGAGATTTCCTGTGTGTGTCTGTGGGTGCAAAAAATCTGTTGCAAATTCAGAAACGGCAACCCAGCAATATCTAAAAAACAAAACTGAATTGAGTAGATTCAGTCCAGGCATCATTCCAAGTTCATAATTGGGGCATTAGGATTTACCGTTACTTTCGAGAAGGTTGAAGTAGGCAAAATGGCAACAATAAGACAATGCAGCCTGAGGTTTGAGTCATATGAACCAGACTGACACATCTCTCTATCAGGTCTGTGTAATAAGGATCTCCACAGCCTCCGCTGTTGTCTCTCAGCCTCCTGCCAGAGAGCAGAGGACAGGACGAGAGAGAGAACACCGACAACAACCTCAACACACCAAATCACCACCAAGTCAGACACCCTGGGTCCAAGGCAACACTTCCGCCACACAGAAGCCAGTCATGTTCCGAAGGCTCACCAGTCTTTTTTTTGGAGAAGACGAGGACATGAGTACAGACCAGAGGACATCGAAGTCTTCAGAAATGCTTGAGGAGGGATGGCTTCTGGTCGACCATCAAGGCCAGTAGTTCATGGGCAGTAGTTCTTGGTCTGTTGCTAAGTAGTGGGTATCGGTGTGCTTTGCTGGATGCAGTGTTGTTAACCCTTGCTCTGTTGTTCCTCTGCAGAAGCTGTCAACGAAGTGGCCTTAGTGGAGGAGCAGGTGGTGGAGTGTGCTAACACATCTACTTACAGATACTCCACCAACCCACCTGTCTCTGGCGAGAGTGAACCCATCTCAGAAACTGACGTCAGGTGAGATTTGACTTTTGTCAAAGTTGCCAAGAGCATTTAACAACACCAACATTCTGTTATTACCCACCGGTGCAGTAGAACCGCTGCGGACATGTTTCCCAGCAGGACGTCAGAACTGGAACTCCCGGCTCAAAGAGGCAACGGCAGCCCCGACCGGATCACGTGTGGGTCGGTATCCGCGGCCGGACAGCTGGCGAAGGTCACACAGGTGGCCCGTGTCCAAAGGGCTCAAACCAGGATGGAGCGCCGGCGTCTCACGCGGAAGTGCATCCAGCGGCAGAACTGTGTCCGGCAGAGAGCTCAGCGGCACTCCTACGGCACGCGCACCGTCTACCTCCAACAGCCAGGTCACCGCAACCTCAGTCGCTGAAAACCCGGTGCCGCGGAGTTCTCCTAACAACGGGAACCTTCTACATGTTCATGCCAAACACACTCGGATACAAACGTAAACATGCTCAGGCATACTAAAAAATGCGACATTAAATTGATTGGTGGCATGCTTCAGAATATAATAAAAAATGATTGAATCCCAAATTTTTTAATGTATATTTCACTTTTGGGTATGTGAAGCTATTCCCAAAATAAATCCTTCTATACTAAACTAAGCTTGTTACTGGCAGCTAAATATGACAAACATTAAACCTGCACTATTATGTCATATTAAATAAGGTGCTTGTAGGCTTGATAGTGCAGCTAGCGCAAAACCCTATGCAATAATAATCAAAAGCATATGTTGCAGGAAATTAAATGGTATTTATGTAAAAGAATTTGGTATGTATTCTGTTTGATTGTTGTGCACTGTGTATTATTGCAATAAAAGAGGATGTACTATGTGATTACATAATTGTTGCTTTATTTCAATATAGCACCAAAGCTGTGTCAAAACTGCTTAATGTTATTTAATTAATCAATGTTATGTGAAAGACAGATATTAAAACAGCTCAGTGTGTACTGCTTTAAAAAAGGCTGATGAATTGGATAATTGATTGGCCAATCTGATTAGCTGAGTCATTCTTAACATCCTGTTGGTCATTATTGAGGTGTTAGTGGAATGTGCAGGTAAGTGGAGATCTAATAGGACTGTTGTTATTCTGCCTGTTCCACAGTGACGGTAGAATTGGTTTTGTGAATCTCAAAATGTTGCTGCCCTAAAACCCAATGTTTATGACAGAGATTGTTTTCCGCCATGTTTGCTAATCGGATTAGAAGGGAGAGAGTAGGAGAATCTGTGACTCAGTAATTGTACATTTTGCTCATCCCTGTGTGAATATAGTGGAGATGGATGCAAGTCATGAGACTAAACTTAGCAGCGGCCCACCACCAGCTGGTTACAAGAGCTTGGAGGGCTTATCTAAGTTGACTGTGGATGACACATTAACTGAAGGCCAAAATGGAAACTTTACGAAATATCATAACCAGAACACAGGTAGTTGGCTTGGCAGCAAAATAATGCTACTTACCTGATATGAAGTAAAACTTAGCTTGTTTCAACTGTACTGTACAGTAACTTTTAAGCCCATTCATTCCACTCTGAGGCCAAGGTCTTCAATATCTCCCCCCTGCAGGTTTCCTACAGGTTTGCCCGGCCCCATACACTCATCCTATCGTGCCCCTGAAAGAGCTAGGCTCTGGGAGCCAGACTTCTAACCTGGCTGATCTAAACCTGTCCTCCTTCAGAGAGACAGATAAGGACCCCCTGTCTGGGGGTCCCTGTAAATTTGGTCCCTGGCAGAATGCAACCATGCCCCTCTATGCTGCCTCCCTCATCACTGCCATAGCCATCACCACTGCTTTGGTGCTGCAGATTTATCTGGGGGCTAATGAGGTATATATATTCTCTCTGACTGATCAATTGAGAAACATAGATGTTTTTTTTTTGTTTTTTTTTTTACAGTCATTCTTACTATTGGGTTAGCAGGTCTATAGAGAAAGTGTCTTGGTGACGGATCATAAACATTGTACCGAGTTTGGTCAGAGGATGTTGAAAGATCAGGGTTCCAGTGTGGATTGTGCCATTTTTGCTGCTCTGTGCCTGGGCATAGTCCATCCACACATGTCAGGAATTGGAGGGTAAGTGTGGGTTGCATTTGAATGTGTTTGAATGTGTTAGCCATTGTTCCATTAGGAACAATAGCAAGTTAACTGTGTATGTGGCTTTATCCTTTTCCCTACTGTCCAGAGGTGTCCATCTGAAATCATGTCTATTTCTTTAGGGGAGGGGTGATGCTGCTCTATGACATCCAAAAGAACGTCGCGATGGTGATAAATTTCCAGGAAACAGCCCCATCTGGAATCCCGGAGGAGATGCTGCAAAATGACCTAGACCTAAAGGTGATGTTCCGTACGGGGAAAAAACAAATAAGTCCTCGTAGATCAATCGTTTGTCAAATTCAACAGTGATATTGAACTTGCATTTTGTAGTCTTGTCTGTCATGCGTTCAAATCTTGACCTCTTAACGTCTGTAACGTCCAGCCAGGTCTGCTTGTAGGGGTGCCAGGCTTGCTCAGAGGGTTGCACCAAGCCCATAAACTGTATGGAAGGTGAGATTGTGTTGTTACAATATGTTGTCTACAGAAGTGTACAATATCTAACAGTTGTTGTTGCTTCCCCGCAGAATGTCATGGGAGGAAGTAGTCACCCGAGCAGCCAGTGTTGCAAGGGAGGGCTTTAATGTATCTCACAGTCTTGGTAAGGGCAGTGTTTTCAAATCACCCGAAGCTCTTTTCTTTCTGTTGGATGTCTAATGCAAGTAGCACCTGTGTGTGAATAACCTACCTTAACCTGCATTTGCTATTGTGCGGAATTTTCACCAGAAGAATGTTTGTATAACCTTACAGCAGAGGCCATAACCAAGGTGAAAGGTCAGAACATGTCACTCCGCTTCAGGGACATGTTCTTCCCCGGAGGTCGTGCTCTGCTCCCGGGCTCTCATCTAAAAGCACCTGGTCTGGCTGCTGTCCTGGAGGCTGGGGTGTCTGAATTTTACAGTGGAAATTTAACACAGGAAATGGCCAGCGAGGTAAACAACTGTGTTAAGAGCATGCAGTTGTCATTCATTTGCATTGAATCATGGACACATTTTACTGGTGTTGTGCTCTAGGTGCAAGCTAATGGAGGAGTTCTAACCAAGGAAGACCTCAGCAACTACAGCGCACTTGTGGAGCAGCCAATGGAAGGCCTGTATCAGGGTAACCTCTTACTTCATAGGCTTTATAGAAAGTACTTACAGGGATATTCTACAGTGCATTGGGATTAGATTCATCGTTCTGCTTGCCAGTGTGTCTACTCTTCTCTGGCAACACCTGCCATTAGGATTTCGAGTTCTAGTGCCACCTCCGCCTTCTGTCGGCGCTGCTCTGATCTCAGCCCTCAACATTTTGGAGAACTTCCACCTTGCTGAGAATGACACACATAGTGCCCACCACTGGATTGCTGAGGTACTGCAACTCAAGCTCTGATGTGAGGCTTCTTAACATTGGACATTTGTCATAATGATTTATCTAGGCGTCCTGCATACCGGAAAGGTTCCTTTAATTAAAGAGTATTGTGTTCATTTTAAAGTCCCTGAAGGCTGCCTTGGCTATGGCTAGTGGGCTAGGAGACCCTAGGTATACACCATCAGTCTCTGAGCTCGTCTCTAAGATGCTAAGGTAAACTTGAATGTGAATTATGCGTTCACTTCACTATCTTGCAAGTACATTAGATGTGCAATTTCAGTACTCGTGAAATGTAATGACTTGAAATTCTGTGGGCAATTATATTACTGATGTTTCCGTTTTGAATCTGTGTTTTCCTTGAAGCAAGCCACAGGCTGCAGTGCTCCGTACGTTGGTCAATGACTCCCACGCATCTCCTCCCAGTCACTACTCTAGTGTCTATGATGGGCAAAGTGGAGGTGTGGCTAGCCAGGTGGTGGTCATGGGTCCTGATGACATCATCGTGTCTGTCACAAGGTGCTGTAATGGCAGAGCTTACCTGAACAGCAATGGTTGCTGTCCGCGTGTTAGCATTAGCATATGTAATAGCTTATCTTTTACATCTGTTATGCTTGTTTTTTATTTTTTATATTACAGTTCGCTGAACAGGCCCTTTGGAAGTAGAATTGTAACCCCTTCAGGTATTCTCCTAAACAGTCAGATCCTGGACTTCTCCTGGCCAAATAAAACCAAGGGATCTCTAACATCCAATCTGGTAACATCACACCGCAGTACATTCCACACATTGTGCCTTGGGAGTGTATCAACGTAACCTACCTTCTACAATTTTAATCTAAGCCCCAGAGAGAAACACTTTTCCTTTTTGTGTCATACTGTACATAAACACTTCTGTGTGCTTTGCAGAGAAACCGGGTCCAGCCAGGCAAGCGGCCTATGTCATCTAACATGGCCACGATTGTGTTACCGTCTCTAGATAAATGTGGGACGTATGTTGCCCTGGGATCTTCTAACGGAGACCACGGCCTCAGTGGCATCGCTCAGGTCTGACTTTTTCTTTTTTTTTTTAAACCTATACCACCTTTAATTTTCACACCTTGGGATGTCAAGAATACATGTCGTTTAAAGACTTTCACATGTTATTTGTTCCAGGTCTTGATAAATGTTTTAGTACACCGCAAAAATCTGAATGATAGTATATCCCTGGGACGACTCCATCCCCAGCTTCAGCCGAGCAGCCTCCTGGTGGATTGTGAGCGTTTCACTTCATCCGCACCTCCTTGTGGAGGTGTAAATAAGAGCTTTACGCTGGAAACCTCAACTCACATTTCTAATCCCCCAACACCTGTCTCCCCTTAGCTGAGTTCCTGGAGGAGGATGTAACGGTGCTGCGTCTGAAAGGACACTCTGTCCACAGGGTGGCACTGCTGTCCCTGCTGCAGGGTGCCCAACGAACCAACGACATCATCAGGGGCATGGTTGACCCGCGTGCTGCGGATGACTCTGCCTAGTCTTCTGACAATATGGTTGTATTTCAAAGTGACCATAAAGAGTAATGTCTCAGATGTATGGTTGTTAAATTATGATAATTACATTTTAATTGTCTTTTTCCCAGTGTGATGTCACAAACGTTAAGGCGGCACTAATGGAAAGGCAGCAGACGTGGATGTCGTACCAGATCATGAATGTACCAAAGTAATCTATAGCATTGGCCTAAGTTGCAGTGGTTTTGGTTGTCGTTTTGGCAGAACTAAATAAATCTAATTTGGCCTGAGATAATATCTGCCTCCAACCTATCTTTCAATCTCTTTAGAATGTCAGCTGTTTAGATTGGGTAAAGATAAGACAACCACGAGCTGTATCATTAGGAATGCACATCACATGTTTCAATGCTGAATGCCAGAAACACGCAGACGTCACTGAAACCTGCTCATAAGAATGGAACCTGCTCATAAGTGTGTTGTAGGATTGGTTTGAAATGGCAAAACACAAACTGGTCACTTGATCTTATTCAAGATGTCAGTGTCAACACTTCTAAGTCATGTGTCTGTTTTGGTCATTGCTTTTGCTCTTTATGTTTAACATGAGTCTCAAAGTAACCAAAAGTAGCCCGATGTTTGCATACATTCCTACTCTTCTACTAACCAGGGCTGCTTTCCTGTATTGAATGTGGTTGAGTTGTAACGGGCATAGGAATGCTAAGCCACTCCATGCTGCTCTGAAAAGACATGCTCAACATCGGTCAATCATAAACGTTTAAGAACAGAAGATTTGGTGTGATTTCTGGCATTTTATACCACTCAATCAATCAATCAAATTTATTTATAAAGCCCTTTTTACATCAACAGTTGTCACAAAGTGCTTTTACAAAACACCCGGCCTTAAAACCCCAGGGAGCAAACAACAGTAGTGTTGAATTTCAGTGGCTAGGAAAAACTCCCTAAGAAGGCCGAAATTTAGGAAGAAACCTAGAGAGGACCCAGGCTCAGAGGGGTGACCAGTCCTCTTCTGGCTGTACCGGGTAAACATATTAAGAGTACAATTGTAATAATTAATAAGTGCACGTGGGCTGAGTCCAGAGTCTAGTTAAA
>JACXGI010017064.1:0-15010 GCA_016801175.1 Esox masquinongy
TCTCTCTCTCTCTCTCTCTCTCTCTCTCTCTCTCTCTCTCTCTCTCTCTCTCTCTCTCTCTCCCCCCCCCGTCTCTCTCCTCTCTGTCTCTCTCTGTCTCAGTTTCCCCTTCCCTCTTCCCGCTCCTCTCTCTTCCCCTTTCTCCTCCTCCATCATTCCCTCTTTGTCACTGTATTCCTCTCTCTCCCTCTTCCTCCCTATCTGTTTCTCTCTGTCGCTATCTTTCTCAACCACCTCTTTCTCCTGGGAGGACAGAGGGCATGCTTTAGGCTGGTTGAACAGGTTCTCAGAGTCATGACAGGAAATGATGAAACACAGGGGAACCAAACACCTCTGTCACCAGTTGGTTCTCAAGTTAAAAGCAAAAACACTTGTTTGACGGAGGCTGTTGTCAAAAGTCAGAGCTTGTTGGTGCTTGACGTTTTTTCGTATTCCGTTGTTCCATTCAAAAGTGAATATCTAGTTGTGTGACAAGTAGAGGTCTTGTTGTTCCTGTAATTGTTCAACAAGTTTTTTGTGAGAACTTTTAGCTTGTTTTGTGTGTAAACCATGTTTACATGATTTCTGCCTTTGTTTTGTTTGTGTCAGAGCATAGTCCCCTATTCTCTTTCATGATACCCCCCCGCCCCACACACACACACACACTCTCCTTTCTCAATCGCTCTCTCAACTACATATTTTCATCATCTCCATCACACACCCTGCATGGGCTTAGTTGCTCAGCCTGCTCAGTATTTTCGTGCTAGGCAAAAACTGGTAGAATGAACCTACTGCTCACGTCATTTCCACAACATACAGTTAAATGTGGTGACGTTAAAAACACAGTTTGTTAAACAGGCTGGATTTGCAAAAAGGCAATCAATATACGTCAATGAAATCAACCCACTTTTATTTGAAATCCGATGACATGGCAACATGACATTAGTCAATCACTCAACCAAGTTTTACTTGGTAAACCAAACTTTGAACTGACTGTCTGTGCCCCCCTGGAAGATGGCTGCTCTAACTGGAGACAGTTCACCTGCATGTAATGGGACCAGAGACAGTCCGTGGCACTAGGGCTCAATTATCCGCCGGGCACCTGTTTTACCTGGCGCGAAGCTCACTCAGGCCCTGAAGAACGTGCAAATGGAGGGCCGGATCAAATGAATCGGGGGAACAACTCGATAAATGACCACGTTAGTCCCCAACTGTGTAGTCACTGTCGCTTTGGCCTGGCGCCAAATAGGTCATTTTCTTGTGGCACATTTTCCGAGGGCATAAAGCACTAGCTGAGCCGCTCCTGTCTGCAGTCAGCCTGTCTGCGTATTCTGCCGCAGATCGCATACCGGGGGCACCATTTTCCTCCCGGAGACAGACAAGCCGGAGGATCTGATTGGCCGGCCGCCAGAGCACGCTCACAAAGGCTCCTTTGACAGCAGCTCAGTTGCTTAACCAAGCAGTGGGGAGGCAGGGGGGAGAACAGGAAAAAAGGCCTTACCACCATTGCCACCTCACCCCCTTTGGCTTAAGATAGCGGCCTCTCCACCGTTGGCATGTTTGTCCAAGCAATCAGAAAGTCCGTTTTTAGGTATCTTGGTCATTCGATATTTTCAGTTGTTTCTTTCTTTGTTTGTTATATTTGTCAGTGTGAAGAAAGATGTGTTAAGACTCTCTATGTCTTAAACTCATTTTTGGAATGTGTCAGCAGCTCCTAAGAAAACGAGGATTTAGGCTTTCATATGGACAGGAGTTCAAAGTTCAAGGGTAACCTTAACCCCTGGTGTTTTTGTGGGTGTGTGCCTCCTTGGTTATGAACCCTGCTTAAAACCTATCATGGCTATTTAATGTTAAGATAAAAATCTGCCGGACACAGATTTGCCTTAAGTAGATTTGCGGCGTCATAGATTACCCGGCCAATATATCACCTTTCAAACCATAATCCAGAATTACCACTGACACAGTCCTGGGTTCATCCTCCTAATAATCCTATGATGTAACTGACACGGTCTCATGTCTGGTTTTGCGGAATGCTGCTCGGGAGGCGGCGTGTCTCGACTGTGTTGAATACTGTGCCGTGTTCAGGAAGGCTGGTTACCAGGCTGTGTTTGAGGAGTCCAGGCCAGGCTCTGCCTCGTCCGTTTCCCCTGTGTACCAGCCACTTTGCATACCACTGATGTTTAAATGCTGCATTGTAAACTGGCGTTGCGCGGCCCCTCGCTGACCCCGGAGGTATTTGCTTGTTTGATCACGGGGCAGGAGTTTTAATGTCTCCCAGCACTACCGATCCGCAGCCGCCATGTTGGGCCCGGACAGAGGTCCAGGGCTGATTCCATGTGACTGGGAGTGCCAGATTAGTGGAATATCTGTTGGTCAGCAAGGCCACGCAGGGAAGATGCTGACCCTGCACTTGGCTAGGGAGAGTGGGTGTTAGCCATTGAAGTTCAGCAGCAAAGACATCTATTTGCCGGGTCGAAGAAGAACCAGGCTTTGTTATTCAAAGAAGAGGTGCAGTGGATGGGATAAGTTTTCACCCACATTTCCGTCACATTATTTGTGGCCTTTTTTTTTTAACAATCTTCACAAAACATGTCAAAGTGTAAGAAAAATACAAATTCAGTGGTTATTTTTTAATATCAATGTAGGTTAAAAAGTACGTAATGTACTTTTATTAGGTATGTATTAATCTCCCTCAGTATGTTAGAATCACCTTTGTCCAGGATTCAATCTATGTGTCTTCTTGACTAAGTTTCTAAAAGCTTTTCACACCTGGATTGTACAGTATTATTTCCATTATTGGTGATCTGTCAAGGTTTTGTGACAGTTTAAATGGGATTATGATAGTTTTCCAGCCTTTCCATGGGTTTTAAAACAGATCTAAGCTTTAATGCAACCACTCGGAAACATTCATTGTATTCTTGGTAAGCAACTCAACTATGGGTTTGTCCTTGTGTTGTTGGTTATTGTCCTGCTGGAAGTTGAATTCCTGTCCCGATTTCTGGTGGAAAACAGACTGAAGCAGGTCTTCCTATGCTTGTCTGCATCCCATTGTTTTCATCAACAAACGGATCAGTCTTTGCTGATTTCAAGCATAAGCATACCAAGATGCTTGCAAAAAGGCACTTGCTGAGAGGCATGTGTTGATTTATAATTGCCCAAAACATACAGCTTTTCATTAAGGCAAAAAACTATTCCTTTTCCATGTTTTTCTAATATTTTATATATATTATGTATTATTATATATTATGTTTTTCTAATAATATAAGGGATAAAATGTGTAGGGTTGAAGAAAATTGGTTAAATTTTTTTTAGGGTGGGGGCCATATCTATTGCCCTTTTGAGCCAGAAAAAAAACATGCCTACACCTATTTCTGTCTTCTAAACAATGAGTGCATTCTCCTTGGGGACACCTGTGTGAAATTTTACCCACAATTCCCTGCTCAAAGCCAATCATGTGTCTTCTCCCATGTTGACTCCAGAGGACTTACTAATACAAACTTTAATTAACATGCATACTTTCTCATTCTTTCTCTGCTCTTACTCCCCTCTTGCCTTTCTTTTTCCTATCTTTGTCTTTTCTCATGTTAATCTGTATGCATACAATACTGTGCAAAAGTTTTATTTGCCTGAAAGTCGAACTAATGCCATTTATTTGGGTAGTAAGTGTTTTAATTAAATACATGGAGATAATCTATACTTTTTTTTATTAATAAACATTTACTATCCAAATAAATGACTTTGCTCGACTTTCATGTGCCTAAGACTTTTCCACAGTACTGTGTATATATGCTCAAAATCAAACAAGTATGAAACAGAAGTCTTCTGCAGTAATAATGGGTCATCAATCCCTCAGGAATTTTCTGAAGTGTCCTGTAATGTATGGGGGTGGAGCCTATAGCAGGATCACTGTCAGGCCTCACAGTAGCTGGCCAAGAGAGGAAACCATCAACATCACCATGGGACGTTTGGCCCAGATGTTGTGTAGTTTGTAGTTCTTCAAGTTGGATAACATTCAAGTGCGCCATGACTTTATTGTGCTCAATCCTTGACATGTTGTGCATTCAGTTGTTCAGAGTTCTCACACATTTGGGCTACATTATTGCTATTATTATTGGGCTGTTTCTAGGAGTCACTGAGCAGCCTGGACGACCTCTGACCTTAAACTGTGGTTGACTGGGACGAAGACATGCACCGGCAGTCTGCACATCTCGCTGCACCTCACGTCCAACCTATCACTCCAAACGCTCACAACTGGCAAGAAACGCACACAAAAGGAAAAACATCTGTCAATGAATTTGTGCAGCTGTCGACAGGCTTAGAGAGGACTTTCTCAGCCCCTCCTCTCCTCCCTGTCGTTACACCGCTCAGGTTCTCATGGATTTTCCAGAGTTTTCCGCAGCCTGGCCCTGTGTGGCTGCAGGCCCTGATTAGGCCGATTCAGAGTGGAGTCTATTGATTCCAGCCTCCAGGGCACTAAGCAAATGGAGCCGGAGCAACAAGTCAATAACACTGTTATTGCTCCGAACCCTCCATTGGTGGCCCTGTGCTGAGACGGTTTCGTGCTAGTGGGTGGTGTGGGGTTGGGGGGTGGTGATTGTAGGGGATTGGTGAGGCAGTCAATCATGAGTGAATCAGTGTCACTCAAGATTTTCTCCTATCTATCCCTCCCCTCTCGCCGTCTGCCTGTCTCTCCATTATCGCTGCTCACACCCCCTGCCCTCTCGCTGTCTCCCTCTCACACAGCTGAGACAGGGATTGTACTGGGGAAGGAGAGGGAAACGGGTGTCTGCAAATTTAATGCAACAGCATGGATTATTTAGACTGACTAAAGCTTCCCTTGTAGTGTCAAATGGTGGATGACATTATCCTTTTTTTCTTCTTCCACTGGACCTACCTACGGACCAGCTTGAAACCTCCCCGTTTATCCACTAGAAGACAGGAACCAGCTGGTTGGCTTTGAGGAGGAACATCAGACCCAAACTAGTGGTTCCTCTCCAAGCCCTGAATCACAGAGAAGAGATTCTGCTAGGATCTGTTTGTGCAATCCCATTGTTATTTCACACATCTACGCCGGTGCACGCGTGTAGTTTTCCTCTATCGCTATGCCCTCTTGATGAAAACACACTCACAAACTCTCTTTCTCTCTCAACGCACGCACACACACACACACACACACATACACACACACAGAGCTGATCTGTACTGCTGCCTGCCAGCCACACTAGAGCAGTGTGTCCATGGCCCAGCAGGTCATGGGGTTAACTCTAAGACTGGGATGATGCCCTCAAGCCTGTGGACTTGGCCTCCGACCTCTCTCGCTGTAGCTCATTTCCATTCACACCAACAAATAACCCAGCTGACCTTTAACCCATAAACACAATGTTCTGATTAGCTTTAACTATACAAATCAAGAGGGCTTTTTTCCCCGGACAATTTTCAGCTAGCGTCTGTCTCCCGGGTTGTTGGCCTGTCAGTAGAAGGGTTGCTACACCTCCATTATGTAACAGATTGTATTTAGGCTATGTGAATGTCCTAAGGTAGATTGATGTAGGGCTTTGTTTTTGTCTAAGCGCTACAGGCCACAACTCCCTCGGTTCGCTGTGGCAAGGACAGACGTTGCGCGGTTTGGATTGCCCAAACCTTCCTTCCATTCAAACCCAGGTTGAAGAGATTGTAGCATGAAGCTAATGCAGGATGTTTATTTAGTCTTGCTTTTTGTTTTAGTTATTCTAACATTGCTTACACACGTTTCTACTTTCATCACTATGGTCAACATAGAGTTGTTTGTATTTCTCTGTTGTTTTCAACTTGTTTGTTTTTTTTACTATCACTTTACAAACTCAGTCAACACTGTTGTGTTTTTGTTTGGCGAATATAAAAGTCAGATATTGTGCTCAATTACTATACTTATTTCAAAATAGCTTTTCTGAAAAGCTTGTGCTGAGAACCGCTTTAACTGGAGTATTTATTTGCAAAAGAAGTGCCTTTCATTTCAGAAGAAATGTGTACTTACTCATGTTCTCTTGGTGAATTATTTGAGTAGACAACTGTGTGTGTGTATGTGTGTTTTGGGGTTGAGAGCAGTATATCAACATTACTCATATGTGGAGACACAGGATGGTGAATGAAGCCACAGGGGGGCTTAAGCAAATATTTGAAGACTTTATTTGAAATAGCAAACACACACACACACACACACAAAAGGAGTCTCCACACCATTTAATAAAAAGACGCAGACATAAACACACATCATTACTCCCTGGTATCCTTGGCGGCTCTTTTTCCGCGTAATTCATTTAAAAGGTGTTATCTGATTTAAAGGGCTAACGTTAGGAGTATAGACAGTGCTCTGGAGGTGGCTTAGGCAAGGCAACGTCACACAGTTCCATGATCTAAAGTTATTGTGTAGGAACATTTCTGAGATACAAGCGTGCTAAAATCCCTCAACAGTGCTTCCGTAAACCACATTTGAGTTTGTCCTGTCCCTGTCGTGTTTCTGCAATGCTCCCATGCCTCTTTTAATAACTTTAGCTATTCCTGATCCAATGGCGTCACATTGCCAAATTTCATGACAAAGAAATCGGTATCGAATGACAGTCTGGGCTGTGTTGCTACTAGCGTTGTCAGACCCAATACGTGTACAGAGAAAGGCAGAACAACATGCCCCTATAAAGCCGACATGAGAAAGGTCCCCCAGAAGGCCCAGCCACACAGCCATGTGAAAGGTTCTAATAAAGCTCAAAGCAGCATCTCTCTGTCCGTGCTGGCTATTGTGTTACTGAAACGCAGCACGCAGACGTCATAAACCATAGCCCGGGTCTGCTCTTCAACATACAGGGCATCCTGGCTTGACTTTTTTTTGAAAAAACGAACAGCCAGGCAATACGGATGATTTATGTGGCCTAATGAGATTTCAGTACTGAACAAACAATAAAAAATAATGTGCATCATAGTTCTGGAGGCCTATGGTTCCATGGGTAGCCTGACGCCCGTTCAGCAGGGCTCGGTAATCCCATACGCAGCTGGCCCTCTCATGGAATGTGGCCGAGAGGTTTTGTGTTCAGAAATTTCAGGCAGGCAAGACTAAATAGTGAGAAAGGGTAATTTATAGGGCTATGTTATTCACGATCAACCTCCAGGCTAGAGAGATTCCCTTCTCAATATCCCGGTTTGTACAGTGACCCTCCCAGAATGCATTGCAGCATTCACAGCGGATGGTGGCCACGGTGACAGTGCTCCTGGGGGGGTTGAAGCAGAACAGCAGTTGGGGTCAAGTTAAGCTCATTGTTCTGACGACGTGTTCATCCCACGCCATGTATCCTTGCGTACAGTATAACATCATGACAGTAAGACACTCTCATCTGTTAAGTGTCAAAAAGCTGTTTGTTTTTCTTAAAATGTGCTGGTTGTATGTTTCTGTGACAAACCATTCTACTTCACTGCCTATTTCAATGGTATGAAATTAGAGAGAGATCGAAGCCTTTAAGGACACACTCAAAAAGCATGCTTGGCTTTTATTAGTCTGTTCTGCACAGTGCCTGTGCCTACGACATGAGAACGGGAGATGGGGGTGGGGAAGTACGCCGGCCACACAGTGATTATCTCCTCATGCCCACTCAGCCTTGTACAGAGGGCATCGATTCATCGACCGGGGATACATTGATGATAGGTGGGGCTCGGGATTTCTCATGGGTGATATGATCACTGGGATGTGAAAAGAAGAGGGTTGGTAGTGAGAGAGGGCGACAAGGTGAAGGTGAGGGAGGCAGAGGTTAAACAGGAGTGGAGGTATTGAATAGAGAAGGAGAGCAAAGAGAGGATAGGATGAGAGGGAGGATTTTTTAGAGAGACGGGAAGAGAGAAATGGAGAGTGATAGCTACTCCTCTGGCAGACTGCCTGCTCGGGGAGTGATCTGTGTATCTGCTCGAGGAGTGATCTGTGTGTCTTCCGGCAGACTGCCTGCTCTGGGAGTGATCTGTGTATCTGCTCGGGGAGTGATCTGTGTATCTTCCGGCAGACTGCCTGCTTGGGGAGTGATCTGTGTATCTGCTCGGGGAGTGATCTGTGCATCTGCTCGGGGAGTGATCTGTGCATCTGCTCGGGGAGTGATCTGTGCATCTGCTCGGGGAGTGATCTGTGCATCTGCTCGGGGAGTGATCTGTGCATCTGCTCGGGGAGTGATCTGTGTATCTGCTCTGGGAGTGATCTGTGTATCTGCTCTGGGAGTGATCTGTGTATCTTTAAAAATGAGAGTCATCCATATGTCACACCAGGACAAAGGGTTGCAGTTGCCTTAAGTTCTAGAAAATTCCTGGAAGAGTTGCAAACAAGGTATTTTCTCTCCCGCTCTATTTCTCCCTCTCTCTCTCTCGCTCTTTTTGTCTGGCTCTGTTTTACACACACTCACTTAGCCCCCCACTCCTTTCTCTATTTCCTTTGCTCTCTCTCTCTCTCTGAATCTCATCGTCCTTCTCTCTTCCCTCCAACTCTTCTCCAGCAGAGGTACACATCCCTGCCTTGTCTGCTGGCCTGGTTGTTAGCCGCCAAATAAAAAATTGATGAACTTGTAGAGCCCGGGTTCTGCTCTCATGCGTTTGTGCAAACCTTATAAAAAGAAAAAGAGAAGTGCTCTAAAAATGGAGCACACAAGCACCTCGTTGAAACTAGAGTCCAAACAAAGGACATCAGACATCCTTCCTGCACTTACAACTGTGGCATAGAAGGTGATAGACAGGAAATAGAGCTAAATGATGAACCCGGCTATTTCATGATATGTTGTGAAGGAAGACCGAGCATTCGTTGACTGTCAAATCCTGGGCTGTATTGATTAGTTGAAACGTTATGTTATGTTGCCCATTCGATCATTCATAAAGAGAGCAATTGGGTAATTCCATAGTGATTTGACTAAAAAGCCCTCATGAAAATGATATATTATTGAATTTAGGTTCCTATTGCGATCACTCAATCACAACACTACATAGTAGCGCGCGCGCACGCGCGCGTGCGCGCGTGTGTGTGTGTGTGTGTGTGTGTGTGTGTGTGTGTGTGTGTGTGTGTGTGTGTGTGTAAGTACTGTTTTTCTTTTGGGAATTACATGATGTCGGGGACTTTTTTAAAAGTAAATAACATGCAATTAAAGTGCTCAATTTTTTTTAGCCGTCAGCTATAGTGTGCGTGCGTGTGCGTGCGTGTGCGTGCGTGTGTGTGGTGTGTGTGTGTGGTGTGTGTGAGGGAGTAAGCGAGTTTAAGAAATCTCATTTAACTTGAACACACCCTTGGGGCCAATGGGCAGAACATGCATAGAGAGGCCTCAGATCTCACCCCTCTACAGCTCAGGCTGTTTTCTAGACTCAACCGCTCACAGCTTTTGTTAGTGGATTTTTCTTTTATTTTGTTATTTGAGTCTTCATCATTTGCATTTACAGTATTTATGGAAGTTTTCTGATGAAAATGATGATGATTTGACGTTTCATTAAAACATGGCAAGTTCTTATACTGTAGGCTCTGTGAATCGATCTTCCGTTTGTGTTGCTCAATAACTCCATTTAAACAGAGTACTTTGACACAAGTTTGTGTGTAGAGGAGGGAGCTAAGACGGGCAGTGGAATCAAATATTTATTTCCATTAGTTTCTGATCAGAAGCAGGCGCGTTAGTCCGGGCTCCGGGCCGCCGCTTTCTGCACCATGTCCATCACTATAACTATTTGTGAACACATTGATCGTTCCAGCAGCCCTCCCCTTTCCCACCTCCTCTCTCTCTCCTCCTCTCTCTCCTCCTCTCTCTCCTCCGCTCCCATGCTGCATATTCCCAGACTTCCAGGGAAAGAACCAGAATGGCTCCGACAGCCATTGATTTTAGTTTTATTGGTCTAGTAGTGGAAAGGCGAAGAGGAGGGAAAATGAGAAGAAAAAATATGGGTGTTAAGTTTGTTTTCTAAGCAACTAGTAATACGTTGTGTCCGTCTGTCTGAGTGTGTGTCTGTGTGGCACAAGGGGGCCCCCTGGAACACGCACACACACACACACACACACACACACAGAGGTGCATCCCTGGGCTCATTAGGATGGGTAATAAGGGTGTGCTGTGAAGAAAAAACACTAAGGGAGAGGGAAGAGAAAAAAAATAGAGATTTTAAATTTTAATAACATTGGTACGATTTTGTGAATCTTTCCTGACAGAAAAGTCCTCATTATTTTCATGTGTCTCTGAGGAGACTCTCTTCCAGCCTCCTTCTCCGGGTAAACGGTCTCTTCCAGGGTTTCTGTTTTTCCCCTCGCACTCTCTCCTGACTCTCTCTCTCTTTCTTTCCTTCTCCATTGCTCTATCACCCTTTCTTCTCCCCACTCTCCTTCCTGCCTCTCTCCCTTACTTCCCTGCACATGCATCTTCACCTGTCTTTGGGCCACAGCTGCTTTGCTCTCTAGTGAACTGTTTGGTTACTGGCTGGCTCGTAGGGTAGAAGAGTCCTATAACCAATGGAGCCAGCCCACTCGAGCTGCAGTACAAAGTTCAGTGTTGGTGAGTGTCATGTGTGTGCGCGTGTGTGCATGCGTGCATGCATGTGTGTATTTTAGAGGGGGGGGGACAGAGACTGAGTTTGGGGTGTCACTGAAAGGCCTCATGAGGCGTGCCAGAGGGTGTAAGGCTTATCTCAAGCCTTAAGGTGTGTTATGCACACATACACACACATTCTTTCTTATGTCAAGTGTCAAACACAGAAGATGGATCCGGTTTGATAAGTTCTGTTCTGTCTGGAGATGTCAGTGCAGAATCTGCCATAAGCCAGAAGAAACCATGTTTTTCACACTGAAACGCTCTGGTCCAAGATATGTTGGGAGAATTTTACGCTGGCATTATGTGGCTTTATTTTAATGAACAAGGCTTTTTTATGGCATATGACTGGCAGACTGATATGAATCCCATTCCCTTTGTGGCATACATAATATTTGTAGTGAGGTTGAAGGCCTATCTGTTAGAGGAATGACTTTGTAGCAAAGATTATCATTGCAAATGAGTTCCAGTGTCTTAGGAAGAAGGCAACTGCAGAATGATGTGCTTCATCACCCACTTCATTATGGATGTTAGTGACCAATCTGAATGAACACAATGCAGATATATGGTGCTTTGGTATGAATGACTCACATGCCTGTATGACATATAGATATGGATAAATGACATTGCCATAGCATTTAAGCCCAATCAGATATACGCTTTCACTGTTCTTCATCTGTCGGAAAAGTCGCCCCGGTTACCTCAGAAAGTGATGTGCGACAATTAAAATTTTCACTCTATAAAAAGTGTCTCCAATGCGAATCTGGCAAGAAGTCTCGTTCATCTAAATTAAATTATCTTGGTGTATAAACGCTCAGAGTCTAGCTAGCCAAACCAAGAGTGAATATTCCTCCACCTGTACCTTGTCCCTCTATAAGGGGCGTTCCGGCGGTTAATTCCACTGGCAGTCAGAGGGCAGGGTCTACACTCTTTAAAGTGTCACAGACACTCTTTGTTAAATGGATTTCAACATGGCTCAAGTGAATTATGACTACTTTCTAATCCCTCGCTGCTCTCCTCTACTCCAGGCTGTCCTCTTCTCCACACTCTGTGACGTGAGGGGGGTGGGGGTGTTGCCTGGGGGCCTTTTCCTCCCCCCCTCACAGGGTGTTTGTCAAGGGGCCCCTAACCACTGCTATATTCATCTACATTACTGGAGGCAGGCCTCCTGTCCCATGCGCTTTATTCATTCAAACAAATGACCAGGTTGGCATCTAGATGGGGGTTTTTGCTGAAAGAGCAGAGGGCCGGATTGAAACCCAGACTATAGTGAAGTGGTAACCTGTTTGTCTTATAACACCTTGTATTGTTAAGTCATTAGAAATACTATTAGAAATCATATTTTTTTCTACAAGATGAATATTTATACGTTTTTCTGTGGTCCAGAACATGTTTATACAGTGCCTTCTGAAAGTGTTCCGACACCTTAATTTTCAAAATTCACTTTTTTTTTTGTTTTATAGGCTTATAATATATATAGAATTGATCGATCTACACACAACCTATAATTACATAGCAAAAACACATTTTTAGAACATTAACTGAAATATTGAATGTACATCAGTATTCAGACCCTTTGCTAGGGCCCTACAAATTGAGCTCAAATGCATCTTGTGTCGTTTGGTCATCCTTGACATGTTTCCAGAACTTGATTGGAATCTGTGGCAGTTTCCATTGACGGAACATGATTTCAAAAGGCACACAACTGTCTATATAAAGGCAAAAACGAAGCTATAAATTCCAAGGAACTCTCTATAGAACTCTGAGTCGAGGCATAGATCTGGGGAATGTTAAAGGACAGTTGCTGAAGCATGGAAGGTTTCCAGGAGCACCCTGGGCTCCATCGTTGTTAAATGGAAATGACCAAGAACCCGATGGCAGCTCTATCAGAGCATGATGGTAGGAGTATCATGCTGTGGGCATGCTTTTCAGCAGCAGGGACTGGGAGACTGATTAGCATTAAGGTAAGGCTGAAAAGAGCCAAATACAGATGTCCTTGAAGAAGATCTGATTTGGAGCACACAGGACTTCAGACTCTGTTGAAAATTAATCTTTCTGCATGACAATAACCCAGAGCGCACAGCCAAGACAATGCTGGAGTGGCTTCATGATAAGTCTGTGAATGTCCTTGAGTGGCCCAGCCAAAGCCCGGACTTAAACCCTACTGAACATCTGTGGGGAGACCTGAACATCTCAGTTCACGGACGCTCACAATCAAATTTGACAGAGCTTACGAGGATCTGCAAGGAATTATGGGAGGCACTGCCCAAATCCAGGTGTGTGATGCTGGTCAAGGCAAGAAGACCAGAACTTGTAACGGTACAAGTATTCCGAACCGTACCATATGGAATAGGAGGTCATTACAGCCTGAATGAATGCATTTTAAAGCATTTTTCTAAATAAATGCTTCTTGAATTGATTTAATTGAGCTAAAAAAAAACATATCAGGCTATTCTGTTTCAATGAGAGCCTTTCACACGTTGTAATCAAAATTTGCAGTAATGTTGACGCGTTTCTTGCTGTTTTGTGAGACAAACTTAAGGAGGAACAGCTAGTACTAAATGCCAAGTGGTGGCATTTAGAAACCAACATTGTAGAATAGTCCATCTTTGTTTTATTCTCCAGTTTGGCAACATTTTGTCTCTCCTGTAAACTACAATGGTGAGTGACAGAGAAGTGTTGGTAAAACATTAATTGTATGTTGCTACTGCTTGATAAAAGTAGCCTTTGCAGCTGCTAACAACTCAAACATATTGACACATCTACGCCAACATCAGTGTCAATATCCCCAGAACAACAAGGAAACACATAGAAACGGCTTCTTTCCCCAATGCATTCAAGCAGCTCTTTAGCATTAGTCAAATATGGTAAAAAAAATCACAAGGGAATTGGATGTGTGTAGCCGCAGGTATGCGCCTGTACTCTTTGGTTGAGAATAGAGGGTTTCAGGACCTTCTAAGGTGCTCCAGGCACACTACAAATGGCAATATACAGACAGGTTTCAAATTAAAGGAAAACCCTGAATAAATGAGTGGAGGGACATAACAAATTCAAATGATTCCATACAGGTGTACTGCATGATACAATTAAGCAATTAACATCCTATCATGCTCTGTGGCATGTATAAAAATGCTGAGCCGGCCTCATCTGATTTTGGATGAAGAATATAGGATGTAAGAGACTTTGAACGAGGATTCATCCCTGGGTCTCTTCCAGGATGACAATGCTCCCATCCACAGGGCGCAAAGGGACAGTGAATGGTTTGATGAGTAAGATAACGATGTGAATCATATGCTATGGCCTTCACAGTCACCAGATCTCAACCCAATTGAACAACAATGGGTGTGTTTGTGCCGACGTGCTAGACTGGGCTTTCAACCTCCATCATCTCAAAAATAAATGAAGGAATATATTTTGGAAGAATGGTGTTCCGTCCCTCCAGTAGAGTTCCAGTAGACTTCTGTATATTTGCGATTTATCGAAAAAGTACTGAGCCTTGACCCTAAAACAGCAATACGTACTGTAGCGTAGGTTAGGTGTAAAGTTGCACCCCATCTATAACATAAAATGTGTATTAAGTGAAGGTGTCTGATTACTATTTGACGGCACTGTAGACAGCGCTAGAAGTGTATATGCCTGGAGTCGACCTAGACTTTTTACAAATAGTTTATGAAAACGTATTAACACTAAAGTTATTTTAAAGGGCAATTTTCCTATCCCCCTAACCAACAATTCACTCACCCAAAAATAACTTCTTCAACATCCCATCCTCATTCATGTTGCCCCCCCCCCCTCCAAGGGAGGAGCAGAATTAACTAGCAGCAGGATCCCCAAACACAACACATACATTAACATGCTAGCATCTCTGTTGGGGCATTTGTGGGTAAATAATCAGGCTAAATAATGGATGGCAATTAAAGGGAAACATGGGGAGATGTTGCCTTGCTAAACAAGCGCTGATGAATGTTTCCCGTTACTCCAATCGGCTGTTATGGAAACACTGCAGCGCCGACACCCTATTAGGTGAGGCCCCTAACTCGAGCCATGGAAACGGGGCCCATTTATTCAGATTTACATCTGACTTACGTGGTTGATCGATATACTCGGAGCATCTGGGGGACAGCTATGTCATATCTTCTTTTAACTTTAATTTTCATAGACTGACATGGGTGGCATTTTTTTCACACTGACATGGGTGGCATTCACACACATAAACACAACCGCTGGCGTTTACCGTTCAATCATGTTTGCACATACTCAAACACAACTTAAACCCACAACAATATACCAACATCAGGATGTGTGCATGTGGAGTTGCACGTGTGTTGTGGAGCATTGTGGAGGTCTTCGTCTGCAGGATAGAGGAGGTCTTCGTCTGCAGCATTGTGGAGGTCTTCGTCTGCAGGATAGAAGAGGTCTTCGTCTGCAGGATAGAGGAGGTCTTCGTCTGCAGGATAGAGGAGGTCTTCGTCTGCAGG
>JACXGI010017065.1:0-15010 GCA_016801175.1 Esox masquinongy
CTTGGCATTGCGCATGTTAATGTCAGGCTTGCGTACAGCTGCTCAGCCACGGAAACCCATTTCATGAAGCTCCCGATGCACAGTTCTTGTGCTTATGTTGCTTCCAGAGGCAGTTTGGAACTCAGATGTGAGTGTTGTCTGTGACAACAGATGATCAGCCATTTTTACTTGCTACGTTGCTTCAACACTCCTCAGCCCCGCTCTGTGAGTTTGTGTGGTCTGGCTGGGCTGTTGTTGCTCTTACAGATGACCAGGGCAGATTTAGTAGGGCAGAAATTTCACAAACTGACTTGTGGCAAAGGTGTTATCCAATGACAGTCCCACGTTTAATGTCACTGAGCTCTTCGGTACGACCCGGAATGTTTGTCAGTGGAGATTTAATGGCTATGTGCTGGATTTTATGCAGCTGTGGGCAATGGGTGTGGCTGGAACACCTGAACACAATAATTAGTAGGGATGTCCACATACAGTGTATATCTATATTATCTATATGATATCTATTTTACAAGTATCAAAAATAGCAGATCTCCAGATATTTAAGTTTGCGACAACTAGGATGCATTTATAGAGGCTAGAAAGAAAGCCAGCCAGAAGAGTGCATTTCTAAAACTATCCAACATGTGGCTTTTGGGTATATTTGACGACCACATAGCCCACTACCTCATCAATGGACACATTCCAATCTATGCCTTCCTGGGTGGTGTCTGATTAAAGCATTTACCAAGCATAAAGCCCTAATGCATTACATTTGCACTTGGTCATAGAAACAGAGGCATATGTGGGAAAAGAAAAGCAGCAACAAATAGTATTCAATTGACATCAAATAAGGCACATACAGTACATGCCATAGGATTCATATGATACACAGGAAATACATCTGAATGGATATACTACAAGATGAAGGCTAATTGAATGGGTGGTCAATAAACATAGAATTAAACATTTTCAGTTTCTTCACAATCTTTGGAAGAATGCCATTATCTCTCCTACATGGCTGTTGTTGCAATGCACTAACACTGTGTAAATAAACTCTTCTTGAAGATGTGAAAATGAACTCTTCCTGAAGATCAGCAAGTGGTGAAAAAATAGATGACAAAGGAAGTGATGAGCATCTTTAGCTTTTGACCCTTCTGCTGCCTTTATTTGTAAGACTTGTAATTTAACTAGATTTTTAGGGGTGAGTAGGCTGTTTAAGTGCTTGTTAAATGTGAAGAAACTGAATTGAATTTGCAAATGAAATGTTGCAAGCTTGTATTATGTTGCTCTATGGTTGGAAATGTATAATTTAACATTTGAAAACAATGAGTAAGATTCGCAAACATAATTTATTCTCATAATTGTTGTAAGACAATTTATGACTATCAGAATTGTTTTCTGTGAAACAAAAATCCCTTGCAGGGGATTTTCCCTTGCATACAACAACATATTGATCCTCCGTAACATTTTTTAATAGGGCAAGGGACACCAGAGTGTCTAACTTAAGTTGGATCTGCAGTTTGTTCAATAGGTAAGGTGCAAAGGAACTGAAGGCAGTCCTACTCAACTCTGTGGAGACCGCTGGATTCTCTAATATAATCCACGTCTGTGATCTGGGTTTGAATTATATGGAGGTAATTTTAAAAGAAATGCTTGGTAAATAAACAAGAGAGCATGTCGCTCTCGCCTCACAGAAAGAGATGCCCGACCCACATGTTGATATGGTTACAGTGATGAGTTTTGTAACAATCACCCGTGATAAACTTGTGCTGAATGGTAAATAGCATCCAATTTAAACTTTTTTCCTAGTTCAGTCACATTTTTTTAAAGAAAGCCTATCATTTGACCATACCCCAGAGATCTGTTCAAACTGAGTGCCATCCAAGCTACAGTATTTATTACAAATGTGATTCTAACAGAGTTTAAACCTAGAAAAAAACCTGAAGTTTAAGCTATAAAGAGATCTCTGTAGAATCTTAAAATCAGACTCCAACTCCACTAATGCTTGGTCAGCTGATGGAGCAATAGACTACATCACTGTGTCAACTGTGCATAAATGGAAATGGCAATTTCTGATATTATCACAATGTTATTTATATTTAGTGAAAACAATTACTGAACCCTGAGGGAGCTCTTTAAGTAACCGCAAACTCCCTTATGTAACGGCAGAACAAGAACTGCTTTCTACACCACAATTACCACTTTTCCATTCAAATAAAAAACCAACAGATATAAAGTGCTTATTAAAAGCATCACAGATAACATTTGTTTTACTTAAAATACGTGAGTCTAACGTAATTTGCTTAGGCAGAGAGGCAGCAGAATTCCCCCGTTTCAGTGAGTTAACGGTTTTCCAGAATTTTTCAGGATCTCCAGCAGTCTGCCATTGCACGAAGGAAGTAGTTAGATTTTGCCTTTTAGAAAGCTCCAGTACATAAATTTCTCAATTGCCTGAAAATCAACCAATCAGCTGGAGCACCACTTTTTCTTGCCTGGGCCCAAAACGGATTATTTTGAAGGAAAAGGTTTGATAATTCAGGAGAGAACCAAGAATGAGTTCAATTTCTTACTTGATGATTCTTTTACGGGGCGTGTTTATCCGACAGATAGGTGAAAATAGATAAGACAAAAGCAAGGGCTAAAACTGGATCCAGAAAGCAGCAAGTGGTTATAAGAGGCCTGAGTGATATAAGTCAAAGGTAAAAGCTTGCTGTGAGAAGTGTTTATTTCTTTTATACGGGGGCCAGAATATTTCAGCCTGGAATTTCTAATACAAGCAATAGGGCACTGATAAGATTTGTAAAAACCCCACTGGCTGTATTTTTATGGGGGTATTTGTTAGAATTATGTCTAGTATAGTAGATTTGTACGGGTTGTAAAAATTGGACCAGGTTGGTTTAGTTATCAGCTGTGTTAGATTAAGCTCATTACAAATGTCTTTTCATTTATCAGATTTGGTAAAAGCCAATCCATGTTAAAATCTCCCAAAATAAGTAATTTGGAGTTTGCATAATTAGAAAGTAAATCAGACAGTTTTCTTAGAGCAATGGTGTAGGTTTGTATTGTATATTGGGGGGGTCAGGGACAATTTATCCCAGGATTTTCACTCTTTTCCAAGGGTTTCACATTGGCCTGTCTGTAATATTGGGGGGTCCTGCCCCCCCCAACTCCCCCTAATTCTACACCCCTTGCTTAGTGTTCAAGGAGGAGCTGGGGGGGGGGCATATGCCCCTGCTAGAGATAATGAGCGTTATTACAAAGTACCTAATTAAAACTAGATGTTCAAATTGCTTTGGGACAGAGGTAGACAAGGACACAGAAACATTTAAGCAGCACTTTATTTATTGCAATACCACAAGTTAGGATTCTAACTGAAAGGCTAGATAAGTACAATTTCTCCCACACTACTCAAAGAAAAACTGACCATGGCAGGCATAGTGAGTAAGACTGTGCATGTGTATGTATGCATATGTCTGTATTATAACTGTACTCAGCAGCTTTCTAAACTATCAGTGTCTCATTCTTGACTGTAACCAAAACATTTAAAACTATTTTTAGAGACACTTCAGTCTTCATATTTCAGTTGTGTGTTATCAAACACCTTTAATCCTGAAAAAAAATACAATTAAATAGTATTGGACCTAGTGTTATATCTTGACAAAAGATATTGAATGAAATTACATGGACTCTGAGATAAAGTTGTAACGTTGGTTAACTCTTCTTCCTCCATTAGTACACTCCACGTAATCACGTCATACCCATACATGACACCTAGCGTCGAACCGTGTGTCAAACCAGGATGTCCCCAAACTGACCAAAGGCGAACATCAGTGGGTGTAACTTAATATTCAGGAACCCCCATTTAAACTGTCCGATGGCGAACATCAGTGGGCGTAACTTCATATTCAGTGGGCGGAACTCAATATTCAGGAACCCTCATATTAAGTAAGGCCCCCGACTTGCGGCCTGCAGATATACCTTATTTGAATGATTGCTAAAAATCATGTTGCTATGGATACTTTGGTTCCAATATCTCAAGCATGGTATGAGATATTTTTGTAATTTTTTCTGATTGGATTAGCTGAGAAGTAGAGGAATATGTCAAATATTCATGATGTGTTTAAATCTTGCTGGGAAAGCGGGTTAAACAGCATTTGCTTGGGAAATAATGGTAAAAAATGCATTGCTATGGTTTCTGCGGTTGCATTATCTCGATTTTGGTAAAAGGGATTTTTGTAAATGTTTCTGATTTACATAGCTGGGAAGAAGAGGAATATAGAAAATTCTTTTAATTTTTGTCTACCTTGCTGGGAAAGTGGGTTAAACACCTTCCGTTTAGGAAATATTGCTAAAATACGCATTGCTGTGGTTACTGCGGTTGTAGTTTCTTCGAGTTGATTAAGAGATATTTTCTAGTTTTTTTCTCATTTGAATAGGTGAGAGATATAGGTGCATTTAAATAAATCCATGTTGGTGTATCAGGTTCTGAAAGTACTTTCCATTGGAGCTGTTTTTGAAAAGTTGGAAAAAATCCTGTTGCAATGGTTACTCACGTTGCAGTATCTCAAGTTCGGTAAGAGATATTTGCCTTGTTTTTTCTGATTTAAATAGCTGAGAAGGAGTGGAATATATGAAACACTCTAACTTTTTGTCTATCTGGTTGGGAAAGTGGCTTAAACGGCAGCTGTTTGGAAAATATTGCTAAAAAAGGTGTTGCTATGGTTACTACGGTTGCAATATCTCAAGTTTGGTAAGAGATATTTTCATTATTTTTTCTGATTCAAATAGCTGAGAAGTAGATGAAGATATGAAATGCTCTAACTTTTTCTCTATCTCATTTGCAAAGTGGTCCAAATTGCAGATGTTTGTAAAATCTTGTGTGAAATTTTGTTAAATTCATTCCTTAAATCGCTGTAACTTTTGATCTGAATTAAAAAAAAATGTCATTCTTTCACATTACAATAGCCGGGTATGTGAGGACACTCACAATCTTTTAAATTTGTCTCTAAGTAGTTCGCAAAGGTGTCAAAGTGGGCTGTTTTCGACAACTGTGACTTCTCAAAAACTCATTAAATGTTGGAGTGTAAGCAATGGAAACTTGAGAATTCCGAAGAAATCCCATTCAAGTCAATGAAGTTTTAAAAGTTTAATAAAAGTAACATATTTTTAAAATGATAAAAGATATCAAAAAGTTGAATGCAAGCAACTTAATCCGGACCAGTCTACACGTTTTAAAGTTTGAACAAAGTTTCTAGCTTAAACAGTGTAGGAGGAGTAGCCTTCCAAAGAATAATAATAATTACTAGATTTGAACATTACAAGTAAAGTTTCTGGGGCTTGCTTTAATGCTTTCAAAGTAATGGCTGGTACAGTGATACAGCACACTTTAAACAATCATACAATTATAAAGTGTGAAAAGTCTTTGAAAGCTGATATCCATGTTTGTGTAAAAGTAGCAAAATATCCTGTTGGTATGGTTACTCCAGTTGCAGTATCTTAAGTTTGGTTAGAGATATTTTTGTCATCTTTTTGGATGTAAAAAGCTGAGAAGTCGAGGAATTTATACAGTATCTCACAGAATTGAGTACACCCCTCACATTTTTGTAAATATTTGATTATATCTTTTCATGTGACAACACTGAAGAAATTACACTTTGCTACAATATCAAGTAGTGAGTGTACAGCTTTGTTTAACAGTGTAAATTTGCTGTCCCCTCAAAATAACACAACACACAGCCATTAATGTCTAAACCGCTGGCAACAAAAGGGAGTACACCCCTAGCCAAACTTTTGTCTATCTGGCTGGGAAAGGGGGTTAAAAGGCACATTTTTGGGAATGATTGAGGAGGGTATATCTGCAGAGCGCAAGTCGGGGGCATAACTTAATATGGGGGTTCCTTACTATTATGTTACGCCCATTGACGGTTTCCATTGGTGTAGTGTTTTTGATTCAGTGCAGGCGTTCACGAAGTAAGAATTACAGGGACAATGAAGAAGATTTCGCTAAGTGCTTCCATGAGACAATCTCTAGCTATATATTTAGGGATAGTTAACGTGTTCACTAAGATGGCTTATCTACTAAATTCTTTGAATCTGAGATTCGAATAGCTTGCCAGTGACAGAACACAGAAAACACTACAACCCTTATAGCTTCGTTTAAAGATAGCTAGTTACGCGACGAGGTAGGCTACTTGTTAACCAACTCTAGTCAATTAGGGTATGTTATAACTAGCTAAAGATGCATGATGCACCTGTCACTATATGCAAGCAGGCAAGATCCATTTATTTTTTAGCTTCATATACACCATGTTGTCATTATTTAGAAATGTAAACCAAATAATAATTTGTCATGGCCATCTTCTAAGCAGTGGTGTAAAAAGTAAAAAGTAGACGTATTTGGCTGTGTTCCCCAGTTTTGGGAAGTTGCTAAGGACGAGCTCAATTACCTAAACAGAGTTCATAACTAACCAATGACCTTAATTGATAATTTATACTCTTCCTTTTTATTTTGTTGATCTCTGTTTTTTTTCGAACTCCCTTTACCTGGTTACTTATATCTTAATTAGATACTTCCCTAAAGTGGTGAACACAGCCGAACCCAGTTGAGTACTTTTACTTTGTACTTTGTACACCTCTACTTCTATGTGATTGTTTTGATCTTTCATTTCAGTTGCCAAGATGCGTTGTTGACCTGGGGGATGCTGTTGCCTGGGTAAATGCCAACACGGGCTTCTTCTGAAACCAGGTACAAGTCCTCACCCATGAATGATGAGGAAATACAGGGTGCTGTGCAGATGCTCAGAGAGGCCTCAACTCTAGAGGAAGAACAAAAAGCTCCCTCCCCATTCATGTTTTTCTTTAATAATTTTGAAGACACTGAAACATTCATGGATGAAATAGACAAAAGAGTACTTAGTGATCATTTTGAGCTTCTCTGTTAATTATTTTTGTTGATGAGGATACCTATTAGCTGTCTTTAAAGCACAACAAAAATGACAAGATCCAGAAAACACAATATAGTTTGACGAGACTAAGAGACAAGAAACATCAGTTGTTTAGCAAACTTAACCGGGTTTAGTAAACTGGACCGGGTTTTGGAAGTGTTCACCTGGCCATACAACATGATAGGATGAAACCCAAGCCTACAGAATCTGGGCAAACCTGAGTGCAAAGTACATAAAGAAACAGTTTAGTTTTGTCAGTGTTGGAATGTAATGTTTTGAATATTTGATTGGGTGATTAAATGTTTAATTGTCTAAATGACATATCATTTAATTTTGTATTTTTCGGTTATGCCATTAACTTTAAGATTTGGGCCTACATTAACTGACTTTCAGTAATGTCTGTTGTGCTCTTTTGGACCTGTTCTACACTGAACAAAAATATAAACGCAACACTTTTGTTTTTGCCCCCAGTTATCATGAGCTAAACTCAAAGATCTAAGACTTTTTCTATGTGCAGAAAAGGCCTATTTCTCTCAAATATTGTTCACAAATCTGTCTTAATCTGTGTTAGTGACAACTTCTCCTTTGCCGAGATAATCCATCCACCTCAGAGGTGTGGCATATGAAGATGCTGATTAGGAAGCATGATTATTGCACAGGTGTGCCTTAAGGCTGGCCACAATAAAAGGCCACTCTAAAATGTGCAGTTTCATCATACAGCACAATGCCACAGATGTCGTAAGTTTTGAGGGAGTGAAACTGGAAACAGGTGGATTCAGCACCACGGCCAGCTCTGCAGCCTACTGAATTGCTTGTGATTCCTTGAGGAGTCACTGAGGAGCTGGCCGTGGTTCAGAATCCACCTGCTGTGGCTTTAAATCACTGCGTGCGAGTTTCCAGTTTCGCTCCCTCAAAACAAAAGACATATGTGGCATTGTGCTATGTGATGAAACTGCACATTTTAGAGTGGCCTTTTTTTGTGGCCAGCCTAAGGCACACCTGTGCAATTATCATGCAGTCTAATCAGCATCTTGACATGCCACACCTGTGAGGTGGATGGATTATCTCGGCAAAGGAGAAGTGCTCACTAACACAGATTTAGACAGATTTGTGAACAATATTTAAGAGAATTAGAACTTTTGTGTACATAGAAAAAGTCTTAGACCTTTTGAGTTCAGCTCATGATAAATGGGGGCAAAAACAAAAGTGTTGCGTTTATGTTTTTGTTCAGTGAATGAACGAGGGGAGAACAGAAGTTTCAAAATTGTTTCGATAGTAAACAAATTAGGGTATACCCACGTCTCCAGGCACCACACCACGGTCTTACCCTGTGTGTATATGATGCGCTTTCTGAAGTCTTTTGATCACATCTGAAAGCTCATCTTGAGAAAAATAACACTGAGGACCTCTTTTTCCAAAATCCTCCTTACCTACTATGGTGTTATCAATTGCAACTGAAAAATAGATATTTAACATCACTATTTTTGTTGACAAAATGAACATTGTCATATATGTTCTCCATTGCTCTCTAATACACAATCCTATTACCCTTTCCAAGAAACTAGCTAAGCAACACTGACTAATTATCATGTCTACTTCTCAAATGATGTACTCTTTTGTATGACTCTCACATAATAGCTAACCAACACTAAAGAATTCCTTTGTATGACTCCTAAATCACTCTTCTATGACTACTATCAAAAATAGGCTCTATGACTCTTTTGACTAATGTGATGGTCTTCGGCCTTGTCCTGTGCATACAGAGATTTCTCTGGATTCTCTGAATCTGTTTTCTGTTCTCCCCTCATGGGTTATTGTGCAGTGTGTTGTGTGTTTTTGCCATGTAGTGTGCTGTTTTAATGATAGTGTTCTGTAGATGATGAGATCCCCAAACTCTTTGCAATTTTACGTTGAGAAATGTTATTCTTGAATTGTTGCACCATTTGCTCACACAGTCTTTCACAGAGTGGTGAACCCCTCCCCATCCTCACTTCTGACAGACCCATCCTCTCTGGAATGATCTTTTACTACCCAATCATGTTACTGACCTGTTGCTAATTGACCTAACTAGTTGTGTGATATTCCACCAGGTTTAGTGTTTTTAGCCTCACTCAACTTTTCCAGTGTTCTGTTGCCTCTATCTTAACTTTTTTGAAACATGATTCTAGCAACAAATTCAAAGTGGGCATATATTTTTCAAGGAACAATGTCTCAGTTTCAGCATTTGATATGTTGTCTTTATACTATTTTCTATTGAATATAGGGTTTAAATGTTTTGCATATCATTGCATTCTGTTTTTTTACATCTTACGAATTGTCCTAAAATAACAGTGAAGACATCAAGTGAAGGGTTGCAAAATAATAGTGAAGACATCAAAACTATGAAATACATATGGAATAATTTTGAAACCAAGAGTGTTAAAAAGATAGAGAATACAATTCCTATTGTAGATCATTCAAAGTAGCCACGATTTGACCGCTTTCCAAACTCTTTGCATTCTCTCGACCAGCTTCATGAGATAGTCACGTGGAATGCATTTCAATTAACAGGTGTGCCTTGTTAAAGTTAATTTGTTGAATTTATATACAGAAGACCATCATTATGTATTTACTGTAGTAATCCATATTATGACAAGAACAGCTCAAACAAGCAAAGAGAAACAACAGTCCATCATTAAATTAAGGCATGAAGATGAGTCAATCCATAAAATGTAAAGAACTGGAAAGTTTCTTCAAGCACTATGATGAAACTGGCTCTCATGTGGACTGCCTTGGAAAAGACCAGTCTATTACCCTGAGTTATCTCTGCTGAAGAAGATAAGTCGATTAGTTACCAGCCACAATAATTGCCAATTTACTGCATCAGACTGCAGCCAATCAATTTGTCGGATGATTTGGACCATAGAGTGAAGGAAAAGCATCCAACAAGTGCTCAGCACACGAGGAAACTCCTTTAAGACTGTTGAAAAAGCATTTTTCAACATGAAGCAGGTTGAGAGAATACAAAAAGTGTGCAAAACTGTCATCAAGGCAAATGTGTTTCACACTTTCTTACATACTACATGATCCCATGTGTTCATAGTTTGATGTCTTCACTATAATTCTACATTGTGGAAAATAGTAAAAATAAAGAAATACCCTTGAATGAGTGGTTGTGTCCATACATTTTACTGGTACTGAAAAAATTTAGTTAACCCCTGAAAATCTAAAACAGGTGGGATCAAAACCAGGGGTTAGTGATTCTACTCTTCACATAAGAATTATACTGAATTATATTTGTATGACATTGAAAATTTAAACAGCATAGCATATGCATAAGTCTAAAGAAGGGTGAAAAAAGGAAAAATGCTGGGCAGAGCATACTCAGAACTCTCGGTTTAGAGCTACCACATCAATACTGGAACAGGACAGCAGCAACTCAAAAATGTTGTAAACCTGAACTGTGCTCAAGCCAAGTGATGCATGCTCCATTCCATTTCCCCTCCGCACATACTCTGGCAGTGGAAAATTGTTCAGTTGGCCCGTCATGGATGCCATGTTGTACATTTCTCCAATCTTATTAAAAGCTCTACATTATTTTTTAGATACAGTATAATAATGTGAAGACTGCTGGTCAATCTCGGTGGGCCAGTCTTGGTGGAGAAACTGTAATCTTCAGAGCCTTGTAAGCATAGCTTTGCAACTTTCTACAACTAGTAGCTGAAGCAATGGCTTAATAAGGAGTACTTCTGTTCTGGAAAAGAATTAAACATTATTACAGTACCACGAAGAGGCTGTTAGCTTCTGTCCACTTTTATGAAAAGCATTTATGAAATGCTCCAATCCGGTTTCAGACCCCATCATAGCACAGAGACTACACTTGTAAATGTAACAAATGGCCTTTTAATAACCTTCTAATGGCCTCAGACAAAAGTTCTGCATCTGTTCTGTTGCTTCTTGATCTTAGTGTTGCCTTTAACACTACTGATCACTCTCTTCTCTTAGAGAGTTTAGAAACCCAGATTGGTTCTAGCCTGGTTTAAATCTCATTTATCTGAAAGATATCAGTTCGTATGTGTGGATGGCATGTCCACGTGTCTGACAAATCAAAGGTATGTTTTAGTGTACCTGAAGGCTTGGTTTTGGGCCCATTATTGTATTCACTATATATGCTGCCTCTGGGTGATGTCATCCGGAATCACAATGTCAATTTTCCCTGTTATGCTGATGACACACAGTTGTGTATTCCCATGAAACATGGAGAAGCCCCAAAATTAGCTACTTTGGAAGCATGCGTTTCAAAAAGTTGGTGTCACGCCGGCCTCCCGGAGTGTGGCAGTGCCAAACCCTCGACTGCGCTACTCCTCGCTAGTGTACTAACCACCGGCATGGGAATGATGGCAGCAACTCCCCTTCCCCACACCTGTGTGTCGTTGTGTTGATTACCATTGCTTAAAGTTGCACTGTTTTCTGTTCTCCCCTCGTGGGTTCTTGTGCAGTGTGTTGTGTGCTTTTGCCATGTAGTGTGCTGTTTGCTAAATGATGCTATGAACGGTTTATTACCTGATTCGGCATCTGGTGCTTTTCCTCCTCTTCCTACGCACATTACAGTAGGAAGTGGATGACAGAGAACTTCTTGCTTTTAAACTCAGGAAAAACAGAAATGTTTGTTTTAGGACCCAAGAAACAAAGAGTTTTGTTGGCAATTCTCACAGTGAACCCCGATGGTTGTATGGTCGTATCCCAAAAAACTGTGAGAAACCTCGGCATTACCCTCGAACTTGACCTGTCCTTTGGTGAACATATAAAATATATCTCAAGAGCTGCTTGTGTCCATCTTCGGAACATTGCAAAAATCAGAAACCTTTTATCAAAAACTGATGCAGAAAAACAAATCTGTTCTTTTGTTACTACTAGATTAGACTACTGCAATGCTTTTCTCTCCGGTTACCCTGATAAATCAATAAATAAACTAGTGCTGAACAAGGCTACTAGAATCCTAACTAGAACTAAACAATTTGGACACATTACTCCAGTACTAGCCCCTTTACACTTGCTGCCTGTTAGGGCTAGGGCTTATTTTAAGGTTTTACTGTTTTACCTATAAAGCAATACATGGACTTGCTCCTACTTACCTTGCTGAAATTATCAAGCCATATATACCTACACGTAACCTAAGATCGCAAGATGCAGGCCTTCTAATTGTACCTAGAATTTCCAAATAAACAGTCGGAGGCAGGGTTTTCTCTCATAGAACTCCACTGCTGTGGAATGATCTGCCAATTAAGGTTAGAAATGCAGACTCAGTGCAAACTTTCAAGTGTCTACTAAAGACTCATCTCTTCAGCATGGTCTAAGACTGAGTGCAGTCTGGCGCAGGGGTGCAAATGTGAACGAAAAGGCTTGATACTGTCCACTCTTGTTGTCTTGCCAGGTGGGCTCTCAAAGGTTCAAGGTTCAAAAGGTTTATTTGTCATTTGCAATAACAAGTTATGGCAATGAAATGCTTGGTTTTCCTACTCCCGACAGTGCAGTTAAAAGTTAAAAAAGTAACATTAAGTATAATATAAAAATAAGAAGATAACACAAACTATCAATAATAACACTATACAAAAAACACGCATCAATAATAATAACTATACAACTGTACAACCCATGTGCAATGTAAAAGTGACAGGTGTGCATGATATGATTGGCAGATGGGCATGATAAAAAGTGACAGGTGTGCATGGGACTATGGATGGAAGGGAAGAGGGGTTCCTGAATTGAGCAGCCTTACGGCCTGAGGAAAGAAACTGTCCCGTAGCCTGTTAGTTTTGGACGGAATCCTCCTGTACCTTCTGCCTGACGACAGCTTGGTAAACAGTCCATGGCATGGGTGGCTGGGATCTGTAATGATTCATTTGCTCCTCCTCCTACACCTCTCTGGGTAGAGATCCTGCGGGGATGGCAGGTCAGACCTTGTGATGCGCTCTGCTGTTTCAATAACCCTCTGAAGTGCTTTACGGTCGAGGGCGGTGCAGCTGCCATACCAGGCGGTGACACAGACAGACAGGATACTCTCGATAGTGCATCTGTAGAAGTTGGTGAGTATCCTGGAATCCATGCCAAATCTCTTTAATCGGCATAGGAAGAAGAGCTGTTTCCTGGCCTCCTTCACCAAGATGTTAGATTGATGAGACCAGGTCAAGTCATCGCTGAAGTTGACACCAAGGAACCGGATGTTGTGAACTCTCTCTACTGCAGACCCATTGATGTGTATGGGGGCGTGGTCTCCCCGCCGCTGCTTCCTGTGATCAACAATCATCTCCTTCGTTTTGCTGATATTGAGCTGGAGGTTGTTATCCTGACACCACAAAGTCAGTGACCTTACTTCATCTCTATAGGCTGACTCGTCGTTGTCAGAGATCAGGCCTATGATGGTGGTGTCGTCAGCAAACTTAACAATGGTGTTGGAGACATGGGTTGCCAGGCAGTCGTGAGTGAAGAGAGAGTACAGGAGCGGGCTCAACACACAACGCCACTGGGATGCCCTCTCTGTCATGACACAACACTGCGTGGGTCTCTGTACTTGTACTCTGTGTTTGTCCTGGTACTTGTTCCCGTATATACGATTAAACCTGAAATAAGTAACAGTTATGCTAACGACTGAAGAGTTTTTGCTTGATAAATTGTGAACACTTTTCCATCTTCCACAGAAGAGACAGCATTTACCATAAAGTGACATATGTGCGTTGCTACCAATGAATCTGGCGTCATGTGTGAATGGAGGGCCAACTATCCAGAGTGAGGTCACATTGTAGAGCGTTGAAGGGGGTACAGGTTACAAGATGTATGGCAGATTGGTAAATTACATATACCTTAATGTGTGAAGGATGCCTTATTGTGGAACAAGAAACCAATTTAGGGTTTAACTTCCCACTGCAGGTCTGTGATATGGTATTAAATGAGAGTGAGCAGTTAAGCCAAATACAAAGATTTTTGTTGGTGTTGAAATACTCCAACCTAGTCCCTTCCAGGACAAGATACATATATTGTACTTCATTAACACCATTCAATTAATAAATTGAAATGACACATTTCAATAATCATAATTTTGTGTTTTACCTAAAATATAGTGGTAATATGATTGGACCCATTTTTCTTCAGTAGGATTGTGCTACCTCCGTTTGCAAGGATAACAGTACAGAGCCTTTTTTGATATATTTTTCATAATATTGGAGAACACATTATTTTAATGACAATGAGTAATTGCCATTTGGAAGATCCAGTTGTGGCCATGTTTCAGTCCCAAAGCAATTGCAAACCATGTTTTAATCCGAAATATTCTGGTGCTGGGTAAAGTTTATAGACATTTTAAAATGCTATTTGATTTCTAACCATTTACACTCAGTGTATATGATAGTTTTACAGCAATCTTTTGGTTTAGTTTCCCTAGCACTGTTTACAATGCAAACTACAATGCAACATGTTTTGTATAGTTTCATAAAGTCCATCCTGTCTTAGAACTAAAATTAGTACTCATTCTAAAATATTTAAAACACATTATTTAAAATACTTAAATTCTCAGACATTCTGCATGCCAGGTTGCCTGCATGCTTGATAAACCATAAACATTGTTCTTGGTAAGCTAATTGATCCTGTACTCACTATTTGTTAATGGTTCTATAGGTCTAGTAGTAAATGAATAAACAGGGGGGGAAATCTGTAGTAATAGCTAATTAATGTAATTGTAATATGGTGAGGTTTAGAGTAGAAGCTTGTTGACAGGCATTAACAGTTGGCTTTTTCTGCACACACTGCTGTGCAGAAAGGTAACCTAACCTACTACAAAGCCACAGCTATAGGTTTGTCCATGGGTGGTACGATATATGGAAGAAAGTTTGTTTCCATGGGCTTGATGCCCGTTCATTTTGATATTTTCAGATCAACTCAAAAAACGTAGGCCTGAAAACAAAGGAACAAACTTAAAAGGTAACCCTACATCTCGAATGGCTATGTATTTGACATTTGCCTTTCAATAACCTTTAAAACACCTCAATTATTGCCCAACGCGTGAGTGAAGGAAAACCTCCACAAGGGGTCAGAGAAGGACTTTGTGGTGCTGATGG
>JACXGI010017066.1:0-15001 GCA_016801175.1 Esox masquinongy
TAATTTTCTGAGATACTGAATTTGGAGTTTTCATTAGTTGTCAGTTATAATCATCAAAATTAAAAGGAATAAACACTTGAAATATATCAGTCTGTGTGGAATGAATGTATACATTATACAAGTTTCACTTTTTGAATGGAATTACTGAAATAAATCAACTTTTTGATGATATTCTAATTATATGACCAGCACCTGTATACATTTTGAGGCAAAAACTTCCACAGACTTGCATCATTTAACAGAGAACACGTAAACCCAATGATTTTCACTCTCATACCATTGTTATAATTTAACTTATTGGCCTCTAGAAATGTATTCATATACCTACTGAACCAGATAGAAAGTTTAATAGCTGGCTACAATTGTTGACTTTCTTAACCAAACAAAAACTGTCTAGGTTAGCTAACCAAACCATCATCCTAGCTTGCTATAAGGAAAATTAAATTCAATAATGCTTGTAAAGTGTGCTTTTAAATTAGCAGCTAAAAATAACTTCATAGCCTGATGTAATTCTATTGCCCATATAACCTGTGCATTAAAGGGAAAGAATGCACATTCTAGATTGCCCTTCATGCCAGTCAGATAAAAGGATTCAACAATAACATGGTGTGTGGAAAGCATTTCATTACAGGTAAGACATTTAACGTTTTGGTATAATTTGCAAGTCCACTCCCTCCTTGCATGTTATAGTCTGTTGGACAAAGCAACCAATTTGACAGCAGCCCCTCCAACGCCAGGTGGTGCTGAGCCAACTTGCTTTGTGGCCCGGTTAGCATGCTGCAACTCCTGGCCACAATGACACAGTTTAACTGGAACGAAGTAACTTCGCCGCTGAACCGTTTGGGAGCCCCTGGCACCTTTTACTTTCTTAAAAGTTGTGTCCGAAAAAGGTAAAGGTTTTTTGCTGTGAACAAACGGTGTAACACAGCCATCCTAGATAAGTGTAAAACGATGTACATTTATACTTTACACAATAGGAAATTATCCTTCTCTGGCCTACCAGAGAAGCATTATGACCAGGTGGTTAATTCCATTTCATCCTGAAAACAACACGTTTTCACATAAACACGGTGACTGCCAAGGTATAATAAAATACTTTCTCATACCTTAACTTGTGTTCTACAGATAACAGAAAATAGATTTTATAAATACCGTTTGTCTGTGAAAATATAGATGACCAATTGTGTTACAAAATCGAAAAAACATACAAAATTATTTCTTAAACTAGATTATTTAAAGTAAGCTCATTGTCTGTCCCAGTGCGGCTGTTGAAGCAGAGTGAGGTGGTTGTGTCGTAGCGTGCGCAGCTCTGTGAGTCTCCCAAGCAAACGAGCAAATCGCTGGACCCCCAGAGGGCCCTGAGCTCCACACCGGGCTCTGCACACCCTAGACAGCAACTCCAGGATCAGCTCCTGTAAGCTCTCTACACAAACCACTGCCCGCAGTGACGCTTCATCTGCTAAAATAAACAGATGACAGAACAACATACCGTTGATGAGTAGGTCCTCAATATTTGGCCAAGCTAGATGAGTTATTCAGCCCCTTTACAAGGAAAAATAATTGTGTATTAACAAAGAAATTGTTGTTTTCAAAATAATTTTTTGCCTTTCATATGGGAGTGTGTAATGAGTTGAGAGGTAGTCACCTGAGCATAACAGTGCTGTAGCAGTGAGCAGGGCATATTCAGCCTCGGTCACTCCCAATGCTGCCATGCTGTGGAAGAAGTTTAGCACTGGCCCTAACAGGTCTTCAATGACTCCTGCACACAGAAAACATAAGAGCTAAGACAACATTAAAGGATACAGACTTTAAAGACTTTAGAACTTTTATTATATGTATGACTTCATTCATAATCTTTTTACAGGCGCACTTCACCCTTGCGCACCAAAACCCCCCACAGTATTACATCACAGTGTAGATTAGAGCGCAACATCTGAAAATACATTTAGTCATGTTTTGTTTAATTTCATTAAGACTCCATGTTGTACCGATCCCGCTATAAGTCAATTTTATATGTAGTCACAGTTGTCCTTGATTGATAGAGCCACCGGATGTCATTCAGCGATGTTCCTATCAGCAGACATATTGAAAAATGTACAAGGTGTCAAACGTTTTCCTCTTTGTAAAAGACTACAACTCTGAGGACATTTCTTCCTGCTCTGCCATGTTCCCTCCCCCTATCCTTCACTCAGGTTTTCTAAACATCATTCATGCGGTAGACTAAATCCTGCTAGCAAGTTAACTTTAGAATAAGCAACACAATGGCGTGTCATCATGATTTGAAGGATTGATTTACATGTTGATCTTACATGGTGATACTGAACCAAACTTGAACTGGAGTAGGCGACTGTACAATGGATTTCAAAGACTGAGGACGCTGGATGAATTGTGATTTTCCTGCCTTGTGAAACACATTCAAATATGTATTGTAGAATGTATTTACTAATTGCATTTGGTTTAACAGGACCAAAGCGGCAAATAAGTAAGTTAATTCTGTTGATTAATGCTTAAGAAACAGTGGTTGTGTGAATTTTCTGCTTATTTTGGATAGAAGCTAACTATTTTGATCTGTGGCTAGCATTCTACTGTAAAATATAAATATTATTGTCATGGTGGAAATGGACACTGATGTGGTATATGATGTATCTAAACAGATATGGCGGGGTGCCTTACCTGAGTGTACAGGGTCAGGCCCATTGTGAACATTTTCCGTAGACTCCAGGGTCTTCAGCCAATGATGAATTGAGATGTTGAAAGGTGCTTGTAAAATGAAAGTAAATGCAAAATAACAATGAGTTCTCTGGCATAATAGGTCTGATTCCAGTTCCTTTCTCAAACCTTCCTTTTCGATATCAGCTGAAATTATGCCATGCCAAATGAACCAGACACCCACAATGGTGGTGTACGTACCTGTGCTAGAGGTGGCTGGGTTCTGGGTGAACTGCTGTGCAGACAGCAGAAACATGACTTCCACAGAGGAACTAGAAAGAAGGGTGTTCTGGTCTGAGCAGTTCAGGAGTTCGAAGCCTACATAGAAACCAGACTCTGGATTAGTTAACACTGCAGGAGTTCAGAAGTAGAGGGACCACAAAGGAAAAACAGGGGTGATTTGTATCTAAAAACATATTTAAGGTTAAAGTAAAGTTTGTTAAGCTTACCATGTATTTGTTTTCCATTTCATCATCTTTCGACTTAGTACAGAAGAAGAAAGGAGAAGAAGCTGATGCATGAGATGCTGCTCAACTCACCAGGTACACATTTGGCGAACTGCAGCAGCCTCTGAGAGGGCGGGGAGGCCATGTCTCCCCCATTCTCTGTACAAGTCCACTCAAACACCTGCAGAAAAAAATGACCTGCGTGAGATCTCAGTGACATGAAGACAGCTGACAACACAACTTAAACATCTCACATCCACAGACCATTTTAATCACTGACTTACCCTACAGTGTGCAGTGTCTTGCAACCTGTACTGCCGATGAGCCTCTACCATCCTGTCCAGCACATGTTTCTGTTCTCTTGACAGATTTGTAGACGCCACCTGTCACAGACAAATGTGTATTACACACAGATCAGCTGATTGCTGAGTCAAAATACAGTTCTAACACACACTTGTATGGAGCCAAATTGAGCTCATATGTACTGACTGTAAGAAAAGAAAAACGTAACTGAAATATTTCATAGTATGAAAAAACTAAATTCAATCGTATGAAAAAAATAGATTCAAGCGTGGAAAAAGTGCATGCCAAAATCATTAAATGGATTTTCGCGTCCGATCTTAAAACGTCTTCGTTCAAACACGTATTTTCCACGTTCGCTTCTTCTTACGATTACAATTTCTTCCCACCTTCGTTCGAGTCATGTTTTTTCAAAACCAAGTTTTGAGCCTCAATTGGCGTGGAGGCGGGGCTTTATCTGGACATGGAATTCTCGCACCCGATTAGCCATGAATCACACCATTATAAGGTGAAAATCATAGCCTTTCCATGCACTGCTTTCCCAATGCAACTTGTGGAGAGAATTTTAAGAATTGTATACACAAGGCTAAATGTGTACATTTAAACAGAATAAAAAACTGTTATTCCCAGGTTGCATCGACGTCACTGTTGCCATGGTCACACAGATATTGATGAAAGTTTAACGTGTTCAAGTGACTGAAGTTAGACAGGGGCTAATTACCATTTGTTCTAAGCCTAATGGCTTGGAAACATCACAGCAAAAAAAATCCAGTTAATGAGTTAAGTATAAACTTTTACCGCATTTGAATTTCGTTTTTTTCCAACCCCAATAACGGCCTAGTTTTTACATTAAGAACAACTGTATATTAAATGAACATCGATAGTTATTAATTAGTTAAATAAACCATAGCACACACATTAGACTGTGCACTGATAGGCCGGACGAGCCGTGAGTTTGCCGTGTTTTATATGGTCCTGCAGTGGCGTCGTTAGGCCTGGGCGTCCGTGGCTATAGACCCGGATCTTTTATGAATAGCCCCGGATCTTTTATGAATAACCCCGGATCTCAAATTGACCAAAAAATAATAATAAAGAAATAGCCCTTGATCTATTCATCTGTAATTCCGATCGCGCATTATGACATTGTAGACGTGTAGGCCGCTAGCGTGTTCATCGAAATTTTCCGCATGTACATTTAAAACCCTGTACTTTCTGTCCCGGGCGGGGCGGTGGGGTGGGCTAAGCCCCGAATATATTGTGATCCTAGCGACGCCTCTGTGCTCCTGTCACCCTGGTCACCCTTAATCTGGGGGAAGATTATGTTGGGGTACATAGTACCTCCGGAACACGTTAAACTTTCATCAATATCTGTGTCTGTGACCATGGCAACAGTGACGTCGATGCAACCTGTGAATAACAGTTTATTATTCTGTTTAAATGTACACATTTAGCCTAGCTTGTACAATTCTTAAACTTCTCTCCACAGATGGCATTGGGAAAGCAGTGCATGGAAAGGCTATGATTTTCACCTTATTCTGGTGTGATTCATGGCTAATCGGGTGCGAGAATTCAATGCCCAGATAAAGCCCCGCCTCCACGCCAATAGAGGCTCAAAACTTGGTTTTGAGAAAACATGATTCGAACGAAGGTGGGAAGAAATTGTAATCGTAAGAAGAAAAACACGTGGAAAAAACGTGTTTGAACGAAGACATTTTAAGATCGGACGCGAAAATCCATTTAATGATTTTAGCATACATTTTTTCCAGGCTTGAATCTATTTTTTTCATACGATTGAATTTAGTTTTTTCATACTATGAAATATTTCAGTTACGTTTTTCTTTTCTTACAGTCAATACATTTGAGCTCAATTTGGCTCCATATACTTGGAATATACACCGATCAGCCATAACATTATGACCACCTGCCTAATATTGTGTAGGTCCCCCTTTTGCAGCCAAAACAGCCCTGACCAGTCGAGGCATGGACTCCACTAGACCTCTGAAGGTGTGCTGTGGTATCTGGCACCAAGACGTTAGCAGCAGATCCTTTAAGTTGCGAGGTGGGGCCTCCATGGGTCGGACTTGTTTGTCCAGCACATCCCACAGATGCTCGATTGGATTGAGATCTGGGGAATTTGGAGGCCAAGTCAACACCTTGAACTCGTTGTTGTGTTCCTCAAACCATTCCTGAATCATTTTTGGTTTGTGGCAGGGCGCATTATCCTGCTGAAAGAGGCCAATGCCATTAGGGAATACCGTTTCCAAGAAAGGGTGCACATGGTCTGCAAAAATGCTTAGGTAGGTGGTACGTCAAATTAACATCCACATGAATGACAGGACCCAAGGTTTCCCAGCAGAACATTGCCCAAAGCATCACACTGCCTCAGCCGGTTTGCTTCCTTCCCATAGTGCATCCTGGTGCCATGTATTCTCAAGGTAAGTTAAACGCACCCAGCCATCCACGTGATGTAAAGGGAAACATGATTCATCAGACCAGGCCACCCTCTTCCATTGCTCCATGGTCCAGTTCTGATGCTCATGTGCCCATTGTAGGCACTTTTGACAGTAGTCACAGAGGTCAGCATGGTCACCCTGACTGATCTGCGGCTACGCAGCGCCATACACAACAAACTGCGATGCACTGTGTGTACTGACACCTTTCTATCATTACCAGCATTAACTTTTTCAGCAATTTGAGCTACAGTAGCTTGTCTGCTGGATCAGACCACACGGGCCAGCCTTCGCTCCTCACATGCATCAGCAAGCCTTGACTGCCCATGACCCTGTCGCGGGTTCACCGCTTTTCCTTCCTTGGAAGGACTTTTGATAGGTACTGACCACTGCAGACTGGGAACACCACACAAGGGCTGCAGTTTTGGAGATGCTCTGACCCAGTTGTCTAGCCATCCCAATTTGGCCCTTGTCAAAGCCGCTCAGATACTTACGCTTGCCCATTTTTCCTGCTTCTAACACATCAACTTTGAGGTGCCATGATGACGAGATTATCAATGTTATTCACTTCACCTGTCAGTGATCATAATGTTATGGCTGATCAGTGTAAGCAGTGTTCGCAATACCGTGCACCACTGTAAGAATTCAAGTGTGACACTACTATTACAAGGCCATCCTAAAGACCAATGCATCCCAAAGAATTTGATTCAAGACAACGCAACAGATTGCGATCTGTTCACCAAAACAATTATCTAGGCATGCTCACAGAACAGTCCAAGAATGTATACAATAAGTAAAATAAATATATCTGGGAATTGGCCCCTATAACCCAATGTTTTTTTTGACAAACAATGTAATCTTGGAATATCTTTCAAAAATGGCAAGCAACAATGATTTCACAAGCTCATAGCAAACAAGAACGTTAACTGGATCGCTAAATGTCAGATAACTAAATGAGAAAGTTGAATGGATGAAGAGTGAATGATGTACTTGTCTTGGAAGCCTGCTGGTAGAACTGATGCTTCTGCCCTCGATGGTCTCCTCCACCTCAGACCCTCCTCTGTGCTTGGCACCTTTCCTCAGCCTCTTGGACTGGCACTGCACCTCTGTCAGCAGACCTGGCAATACAACTGCTTCTGTCAGACTCATAGGCAAATCATATACTGTATTAACAAATAAAAGAACACCTAACAGTTTAGCAGGAACTGTGAAGAGATAAACACATTATAATGCCTGATGTACTTTATTTTTTATCTTGAGATTGTTCTATTACACTACATATTGTATTGTGTAATAACATGTATTGCGGTGTATTTGAATTCCGTTTCAACCAAAGGAAGAGTAACTGCTGCCTAGGCAGGGATGCTAGCAAACATGAAATACTAAACATAGCTCATTCTCCTGTGAGATTAGCCAATTTCCTAACCCACAGTTGATTCTACAATGCATACAAATACTGTTTGTTTAGCAGTATAAAGTACATACATATGCTTTCCTATTAATAATAATAAATTATGAAAATGTAGAAAGTGTATTACTTTAACTTCTAAATTGTTAATGTTTGCAAGGAATTTAATAAGTTCGCCTGGATAGATATTGGAGATATGGTCACTGGTCAAGATTCTTGACCTTATTACTGTTGTTTTGTCTCCCCTTAAAATATCAATATTGCTTTCATTTCAATGTAGTTACAACTACCTACTGTCACTGTGATATGGAATGTTCTTCCCTTACATTCTGCCAGCATGCCGACAGCACGACATTTCCGCAGACGGCAGTCCTGGCACTTCCTCCGCATGTACATGTCCATCTCACAGCCTCCGCCGCTTTTACACCGATACACTGCCTTCTTTGTCACACTCCTTCGGAAGAAACCTGAAACATGGCAGCATATTACTGACAGAGATGATGACATTGTGATAGTTAGGTTCTGTTTCAATTCAAGTTAAATCAGATATGATTTCTTTCCCCTTTCAATTCAAAGCCAGTATTTATCCAGATATCAGGCTTGGTAAAAAATAAACATACAGGCTGACCCCCCAAATGTTGCTGTAAATATGATTTTATGCACTGCCTCCCCTACCTTTGCAGCCTTCACAGGTGAGGGCATTGTAGTGGTAGCCAGATGCTTTATCTCCACACACTACACACAACTCATCCTGGCCCCTGACCCTCCCTCCAGGGCCCAGCCTGGTCCTCTTGACCAATGGCAGGCCTTCTACACCATTGCCCTTTACCAAGCCTCCACAGTTAGGCTCCTGGACAGGCTCGCTGGAAGCCTCCAGGCAGTGGGAACTGTAAGGGTGGGTGTAGTGTGGGTGGCAGGAATGGGAGGATGGGGGTCCGTAGACAGAGAATGGCACGTTGACAGGACTGTACTGTTGCTGGCTGAAGGCTAGGCTCTGTAGGTCTGGCTCCTGGAAAGGGTAGCTCAAAGGGTCCCCAAGCACATCTGTGCGATTGGGATGGGGAAACGACACAAAACGAACACATTTCAACGTTTTGCTCAGGGTTACATCTATTACGTTTACGTGTCTCACAGATCTGGGAATGTCTAGTGGCTGGCCTAGAGGTTCCACCAAGACATTACTAAATGGCCTAGAGGTTCCACCAAGACATATTACTAAATACAGTTTTTGACCAAAGCCACAGTCGCACTGGTTTCAAGTCAAAGTGCATCATAAGAATTTGATCCTTGTCCAGTATCTTACGTGATTCACGCATGACAATGTATTTTATTGGTCCTGTGGGACATAATAAAAAAAGGTCATAGCGAGACCTTGTGAACAAGTTTGGACTATGGAAACAGGATGCAGCTGAGAGGTTACAGCGTCAGTCTTGATTTTAGTACATGTGTAGAGTTTAAACCAGTTTTTTATTACCATTTATATTAGTGTTTGACTTAATGTCTTATAAGTCAATTCTCCACGTAGGACATGTATTGTCACTGGCAGCTTTTCTGAAGTCCATCTGAATTACAACCCTGTTCCCAAAAAAGTTGGGCCGCTGTGTAAGATGTAAAGAAAAACAGAATGCAATGAGGTGCAAATCATTTAAACCCTATATTCAATAGAAAATATTACAAAGACAACATATCAAATGTTGAAACTGAGAAATGTTATTGTTGTTGTTATTATTGCTAGGACAGGGTCAACAAAAGACCGGAAAAGTTGTGTAATGCTAAATAAACAACCCGGTGGAACATCTCACAAATAATTAGGTGAATTGGCAACAGGTCAGTAACATGATTGGGTATAAAAAGAGCATCCCAGAGAGGATGAGTCTTTCAGAAGTAAAGATGGGGAGGGGTTCACCACACTGTGAAGGATTGCAACAATTTAAGAATTATGTTTCTCAACATAAAATTGCAAAGAGTTTGGGGATCTCATCATCTACAGTACATAATATAATTAAAGGATTCAGAGAATCAGGAGAAATCTCTGCACACAAGGGACAAGGCCGAAAACCAATATTGGATGGCCTTGATCTTTGGGCTGGATGGCCTTGATCTCAGGCGGCACTGCATTAAAAACAGACATGATTCTGCAGTGAACATCACTGCATGGGCTCAGGAACACTTCCAAAAAACATTGTCTGTGAACATAGTATGTCGCTGCATTCACAAATGCAAGTTATAACTCTACCATGCAAAGAAGAAACCATATATAAACAAGATCCAGAAACGCCGCCGCCTTCTCTGGGCCCAAGCTCATTTAAGATGAACTGAGAAATTCCTTCAGACTAAAGAGGAGAGGGACCATCCGGCTTGTTATCAGCGCACAGTTCAAAAGCCAGCATCCGTGATGGTAGGGTGCATTAGTGCACATGGCATGGGTGACTTGCACATCTATGAAGGCACCATTAATGCTGAACAATATATACAGGTTTTGGAGCAACATATGCTGCCATCCATATGATGTATTTTTCAGGGAAGGCCTTGTTTATTTCAGCAAGACAATGCCAAATCACATTCTGCACATATTACAACAGCATGGCTCTGGAGTAAGAGTCCGGGCGCTAAACTAGCCTGCCTGCAGTCCAGACGTCCAGTCATCCATTGAAAACATTTGGCATATTATGAAATGAAAAATTCGACAAAGGAACTGTTGAGCAGCTGAAATCCTATATCAGCAAGAATGGGAATAAATTTCACTTTCAAAACTACAGCAATTGGTCTCTCCTCAGTTCACAAACACTTGCAGAGTATTGTTAAAAGAAGAGGTGATGCAACACAGCGGTAAACTTTTCCCAACTTTTTTGAAACGTGTTGCTGGAATCAAATTCAAAATGGGCATGTATTTTTCCAAAAACAATAAAATTTGTCAGTTTCAACATTTGATATGTTGTCTTTGTACTATTTTCTATTAAATATAGGGATAAATGATTTGCACATTATTGCATTCTGTTTTTATTTGCATTTCATGCAGCGTCCCAACTTTTTTGGAAATAGGGTTGTATTAAGAAAATAGCTGGTCAAAGATCAGAAATTACTTGTCTGGTACAGTTGTAGTAGTTCAAAGAAGAGCAATGCCCAATAAGAGTACAGGCTTTAGCTGGGCCACTCAAGGACACTCACATACTTTTCCCAAAGCTACTCCAGCGTTGCCTTGATTGTTTGCTTTGGGTCATTGTCTTGCTAATAGATGAATCTACGTCCCAGTCTAATGTCTGGTGCACTCTGGATCAGGTTTTCCTCAAAGACCTCTCTGAATTTTGCTCTGTTCATCCTTCCTTATCCCAGTCCTTACCTTTGATAAGCTTACCCACAGCATGATGCTCCCATCATCACACTTCACTGTAAGGACGATATTAGCCAGGTGATGTTGGTATCTAGTTTCGCGAGACATAACGATTGGCATTCAGACGTAATAGTTAAATTTTGGGCTCTCATTAGACTAGAGAATATTTTTCCCCATGCTCTCAGAGTTCTTCTGGGGGCATGTCATATGCTTTTTGCTCTGGGGTGGCTTCTGCCATGTTTCACTTTCAATAAATTTGATAACATTTCCAAAAATGTTGGAAATGTTTTCACTTTGATCATTATGGGGTATTGTGTGTAGGTTGTATGTGTTTTGTATGTAGGTTGTTGTATTTAATCAATTATAAATGAAGTTTATAACACAACAAAAATATGGAGAAAGTAAAACACTGAATGCTTTCTGAAGGTGCTGTATTTAATCCTATTCGATAATGGAAAGGAAGAAACATTTTGAAAAACTGACCACTGGTGTCGTTTTTTCCAATCATGTGCCAACAAGCATTAACACTAGATTGCAAATTCCAAAACCTATGAAGGCTCCGTTCTAAACCTGAACACTCACAACAACCCTCATTAAACCCTCTTTTCTAGAATATTGGCCCTCTATTCTTCTATCTACCCTATTCACTCTCTATCACTACTTTCCCCACTCATCGTCTCTCCTCCGCATCTCCCAGATGTTTCCTGTCCTTCCAAGAATGATGTCTAGCACTGAGCTTGTGTGACAAGGTTGTCTAAAGCTCTGTTTGTAAACTGTTTCAGCACTGTGTAAACACCAGGGCCTCCCCGTGTCCCTCTCTCATAACCAGCAGCATAAAACCCTGCATCCCACTGCTGGCTCGCGTAGAAAGCTAAGCTAGGTTGGTCCTGGTCAGTCCATGCATTGGAGGCCAGATGCTGCTGGAAGTAGTGTTGGAGGGCCAATAAGGTCACTCTTCCCTTGGGTCTTAAGATAGAATCCCAATGTCTCAGGCCAGTGAAGGGGGAAATTGCACTGCATAGGTTGTTAAATAGGTGTCCTGACCCTCTGCGTTCACAAAAATCCCATGATGCTTGTGTTAATCCCAGAGTCCTGTCTTATTTCCTAACCAGGCTCTATTCTTATTTTTACATCTAATCAACAAGCATGTAACACAGACCCCTGAAAAAAGCAACACACAAACTAAAGCAGAACAAAGAAACCATAAACATGTGGAATACAGATGTAAACCATTACATTTTGATTCACTTAAGTCAGCGATCCTGTGATTTTTCGTTAACTGTACCAACTGCTGAATACCCCCTGGAGTACCCCCTCATGTACATGTTATCATTAAGTCCATGGTGTCATGTCTTCTCACGTCCTCCCTGGTGTCCAAGTACCCCTAGTTGGGAACCTCTGGAACTTCTAAGGTCATCACCATAAAATAACAGTGTATGGTTCTGGATAAATGGTGTTTAGATCAGCAGCGCACCATACAACTGCAGACAATGTGTAGTATAACCCCTGAAACAATCAGTCTAGAATATTTTAGTATTACAGACACAGTCCAGATAAAAAGAGTTGCTCACCATAGTACTGCAGAGGCTCTGTAATGCCGTATCCATCAGGGAGGTAACCATCAGTACACATGGTCATGTCGGATTCACTCCACTCTCTCATCTGGACAGATCTTACACAGTCAGTGGTCCAGGAATCGTTTCTAAATCTGAGACACAGGCATATAAAGGGAACCAGACATCTGAGAAGTTTGCATCCATGCAATCTCTTATATCTCAGATGATGAAACATCTCGTATTTGCTGGCTGTGATATCATTGCCTATTTTAAGCTTTTGTGATGTAAAACTAAAGGTTACGGTCTGTGGAAGTGCGATGGATTCCCGCTCTTCTGGGAGGCATCAGGGAGAGACAACAAGGGACAGCAGGGACAGTGTGAGAAGAGAGACCCTTGTCTAAACAGCTGTCCTGGCTGAATGTTCAGAGTGCTCCTCTCATAAGGAGGTCTGTCCCTGGTGGGGAGCTAAAGTTTGATCTGAATGGCTGAATCCAACCTAAGCAAAGAGAACCTGGGACTCAGTAAAGGATGTGTGTGCTTTCATGCACAGGTTTGTGCATGTTTGTCTGTTGTCTCTATAAGTGTGCATGTCAGAAGACATGAGTGTGTGCTTATGAGTGTGCGCTTATGAGTGTGCGTATACGTGTGGATGTGTCTAAGAGTAAATTAAAACGTGCATGGATACGTGGTGTTTTTTGAGCCTGTGTTGTAAGACTGTGTCTGACAGATAGCTCATCTGAGCCCCCAGGGAGTGTTTACTCAGACTCTGTTTGCCACTGCTCTATTTGTGCTGCAGTTAATATTTGACTCTGGGCAGATCTACAGTAGAATTTGGGAGACTCGGTCCCCCTCCAGAGTTCACTGGGTCGATTAGAGCCCTAGCAAGAGACAGAGACCCTAGATTGCCTAATGGGGTTTGACATGCAGCATGATTCTGTGAAACTAATGGTGTCCATCCCACCCTGACCCCATTCCTCAACTGTCTCATTACACTGGCCTTCGAGTGAACCAAACAGACCAACAAGCAGCATTCAATTTAATTTGTCTTAATCTCACTGAGCATCTGTGCTTAGCAAGCAGTACGAATGAGAAGGAAAACAGTATTGGGATGCATACATTATGTGCACACACTATTTAGTTGCAGGTGTTGTACCTTAACTCAATCACTGTTGTTGCTGACAATGTTCCTGTGTTGCAGGAAATTAAAATTAGCCTGGTGAGCTTTGCTGATTATTATTGCATTGAACTGGTCACTGGAGGACCCACTGAACATTTGTAGAGAAACTGCAGACCTGTGAAGTGGAAGACATTGACAGGACTCTAGGGGAATAGAGCGAGATTTAGCATCTGATCAGGTTGATACTGTAGAGTTTGGAGAAATTGCCTAAGGTGGTCAAGCGGTCTAGAGCCTTTTTTAGACTAGAATACTTTTATCTAGATGAATGACATTTGTGGACAAATTTGGGTCAGAGACACATTTTTATGATGAAACAGGTGAAAATCTAAATTGTCAAACGATACCTTCCTAAGGTTAAGCGGCACAATTTCTTGACAGATTCTCCCTTCAGCTGACGTATGAAGTCTGGTCCTGCTCCATGTATGAACAGAACCTCTCACACTGGCACCAAACGATTCTCCAACCACCAGCAACAGCACTTGTTTGACAGAGAGTAGCCAGTCCAGTTACCAGGTAATAACATTGTCAGTGAGTTAATATGCCTTCTATGTCAGTGGTTTTGCCAAAGTATTGCATGTATGTGTTTTTGCCTGACAGTGCAGCGAGCTGCCTCCAGTGAAGGTATACTGCTGCAGCGAGGGTTCGAATCTTACCTACTGCGCCATCACCGAAAATGCACTTCTCTATCTTCTTCCTGTCCAACAAAGAATAAACTGTAAAATGTTATGGAAAACATTTGATGCTTAAAACAGACCCTATTGACTGTTCACCTCTGGTTACTACAGATTTCTCTCTATAGCGCCCCAATAAAGCAACCTCACATTAACATTATGTAAACTTTGGGTTTATCTAATTTCACTGCATCTAATACTGAGGAACAACTGCTAAGATTATTGAGAGAAATCATTAATATGCGTACTGTTGTATTAGTCAAACCTAACACATCGTTGATAGTTTGAGACAGAGCACAATAACAAAGTGATGTGAGTGGATGTGGCTGCTCATTTATTAATTTCCCCATAACATGAAGTGATGGGGACAATTTCCTGAAGTGTATGCGGGCATGGATCTTGTATTGTTGTCTAACTGTTGCTTAAATGGCCTAACCAAGTTGCAAGTCCCCAAGAAAATCTTTTTGGAGGACAAGATGGTGTGTGGGCTTAATATAATTTTGATTCACGTCACTCAGCAACTGGACTGAAGGCAGTAAGCACACTATAAACCGTTCTTTTTTTTCTTCAGCACGTCTCCCTAGCGTAGCTCTTTATGTTTGCCTGACTCTGATAGCACAGTGTTTACTGATTCAAACAGGAAACTGACGCTTAGATTAGAGTGGCCTTGCAGGGGGGGCCCGGGGAATGGATTTGTGTGTAAAGTCCAGTGCTAATGTTGTATACCTCTAAGTATATATATATACATATATATATATATACATATATATACATATATATATATATATATATATACATATATATATATATATATATATACATACACATACAGCTCTGGAAAAAAATTATTTCTATCCTTTCCAAAAAAAAAAGGAAAGAAAAAAATTAAGAGACCACTGCACCTTTTTCTTTCCTTTCCAATAAAGTTGGAAAGGAAGGTTTTGAGTGAGGAA
>JACXGI010017067.1:0-14996 GCA_016801175.1 Esox masquinongy
CACACACACACACACACACACACACACACAGATCCCCCACCCAAACCAGACACACAAAGCTGAAATCCCAACTGCTCTGTTCCGTTTCGTCTATATTACGGCTGTCATACAACCCAATCCATCCCAGTGGTAGCAGGAATTATTGTTCCTGTTCCCAAACAGTCACTCAGAGGTACACCGTGGAAGACCAGCCATGATGCCAACATCCCGGTCCTGCTATTAACTGTCAAAGACCTCCACCAACCTTTCAAATTAAAGTCCCCAAAGTCCCCTCCTCTCCTAAAGGCGCTAACTCCTGCGTAACCGCGCTTGGTCCAAACGGAATGAACTAAATCTGTCTCCTGTTTCCTGACATTTCCAGACCATTTGTGTTTGGGAGTCGGGGCGCAGGAGCGTTGTGTGAATGCCATTGCACTGAAAAGCGAGGCCAAAACAGCTCTTGTTCCCTTACACAACAATGCTGCACCATTGTCCATCAGTGCATCATGTAGGGAGTAGCGTGCCCAGTTCGGTCCCTACGCATCCAGATGTAGACGAGCATCAGACCCATAATCCTTTGCATTCACTGAGATGATGCACGGATGTGAATGAAACACAACAGATTTTGTAGTGGCAGCCTAGTCCCCATGGACTCTGCTAGTCCCCACGGACTTTGCTCAACAGTAGTGAACTTCATAGGGAACAGGCCTTGGTAGCAAGAGCAGGGCCTGTATCTAGGGAGCCAGGGTTTATTCACTCTAGAAAAAATCAGTCAGAGGGATATTTTGTAGGACCCTGCAGTCTAGGTATTTCAGAGTCTGAGCCCATAGAACCCCTCTCTGCAGTCTAGGTTTATCAGAGTCTGAGCCCTTAGAACCCCTCTCAGCAGTCTAGGTTTAACAGAGATTGAGCCTGTAGAACCGTTCTCTGCAGACTAGGTTAATCAGAGACTGAGCCTGTAGAACCCCTCTCTACAGTCTAAGTTCTTCCCTCCTCCTCTCTCTCTTATCTCTGTCCTTCTCTCTTCCATTCTCTTTTTTTTTCAACTTCTACTCTACCTGCAAAATGAATTGCATTTAATCATATTTAAGTCACGATTGAAACCAGTTTGAACCAAAACAAATACTTCTATGTTAAAACAAAAGTGACAGAAAATTCATGATATGCATCTCTTCAAATAATGTTATTTGGGATTAAGGCACCAGTCTGCAAAGTAAACGATGCCCTAATCTCGAAGCGGCGCGCTGCTATAACTCCTAAATGTCTTCCACCTCGGGATGTGTTTGAGAGAGAGACATTAATGAGACAAGGTGGCGTATTTTTGTGGAATGCAGATACATTAACTGGCTAATTTTCCCCAAGAGCACCAGACAGTTGCACCATGATGAGCACCAGACAATAAGCAGATGTGTTGCTCTCTGTACTGTTACTATGGAGCTGACACCCCACCAGGTCCCAAATGCCATCCTATTCCCTGCATGGGGCCTGGGGAAGAACACCCCATGAGCCGGGGGTCCTCCCTTAATAAAAAAACATAATAAAACCTACTCTTTTCCTCTAACCTGAAATAAAACAAAAACAGATAAAATGTAGTAATTGCCAGCGTGGTTCCCTTTTTATCACTCATCTGGCCCTTCAGTTGTGCATCTAGTGAGAGAGCAATATTTCCGTTTATGGATGGTTCTGTACAAAGGTTTTCATAATAAAACATATACATAGTCATAGCAGTGGGTGGACCGAGGGCCTTTTAGGGAGCATGTTCAAGCTCGCTGCCAGAAACTGTTTGTTACTGTTGTTTTGTTTCATACGTAACCCTTCATACTTAACCCAAAATCTTAACCCTCAACATAACCACTGAATTGGTATGTAACCCTAACCTTATCCCTAAAAATATAGATGCGCAATTTTCGCCCTTAAGCCTTACCCAAATCGGACAAGACAATTGTTTTCTGCATCGGCAGACGGGCCTGGGCAAATGCTCAACAAAAAAAAACTTGGTTCCTGTTTCAGGCAATAATGCATGTTCTACGCCGAGCTTTTGCTTGCTGAAGCCGGTTACGATGCCGAACTGCAAATTTGCTTCTCTTAGGTGGTTTCTGAGAGTCCGAGCAGAAATTATTTGGTTGTGCAAATTCACAATTGTTTTATCTGTCCAGGCGGCTGACCTCAGACGATCTTGTCGGCAAGGAAGCTGGATGTGGCGGTTCCGGGCTGGCGTGGTTACAAGTGGTCTGCGAGTTTTAAGATGGGTTAGCTGTATTGCCAAATTCTCTGAAATGACGTTGGTGGCTGGCTTACGGTAAAGAAATCAACTTTAAATTCTCTGGCGACAGCCCTGCTGGACCTACCTTCGGTCACCATGCCAACACAGTGTTCCTCAGAACTGAAGGCATCTGTTGCTTTGTGTCGCGTGTGACAATGTTTGGGTAATTTCCCATGTGATTAAGTCACACAGCGCATTGAGAGATATCCAGGTGTAGCGCAGCAGTGAAGTTCCCCTTTAACGGTGGGAAACGAGATGTCGTTTATTTTTGCAATCACACACAAAAAATTGGTTCGTTACTCATGGCCCAGCTTACATGCATCTGGGATTTTGGATCGATTATAGGCTTTCCTTCAAAGAGCATGTGGATGAATATTAATGAAGTATTAAAAAATTTAAATGTGAACGAGTCATGTCTTTTGTCAATTAAACAGCAAAAAAACCTTGATAATTCAGATGATTTTCATTCCGGTTTTAGAACAAAACAGTCGGCCGGATGAGGTAGGGATGAGATGGCCTACTGGATGTGATATATCTCATGATCACAGCCATTTGTGGAGGACTGTTTCATATAAGAGCTCACTAACCTTAACTTCTTTAACTTCTCAAAGTCAACTTTTTGTCATTGTTCCATTCAGGACCAGGTGGGTGCATTTAATTATCAGGCTGAACAGAAAACCAACAGGCTCTGGCCGTCGTAGGGGAAGGGTTGAGTACACCTGCCTTGAACCTTCTGCTGATTAAATTAGACTTACAATAGATCTGGTTCATAGTTCATTGATCCGCAACGGCATTGATTGTTCAAAGAGCCTAGCTTCCTTAGCAGGTGTGTGTATGTGTGTGTGTGTGTGTGTGTGTGTGTGTGTGTGTGTGTGTGTGTGTGTGTGTGTGTGTGTGTTCAAGAGTGTCTCCTAGGTCTGAATCTGTCCCTGATTACAGTGGAAGAATGACAGTAATGAGAACCGGGCCTGGATCAGAATATCCCGGTTCTCCAACTAACTAGTACAGGAGACTGGAACATACAGTGGCATGGCAGCCAAGAACCATGCAGGTCCCTGTTATCAACCAATCAAATGTATTTTATGAAGCCCTCTTTACACCAGCAGGTGTCATAAAGCGCTTTAACAGACACCCAGCCTGAAGCTCAAAACAGCAAGCAACAACTGGGTTGACGTGCAGTGGCTAGGAAAACTCCCCAGTAGGGTCGAAACATATAGTTATAAGCTAAAACGACTTATAACTAACGTGATGGAAAGAGAGGTGGTATGTGTTCCAAGAATGCTGCTGGTCTAAACAAGTGCACTAGATAGGGAATAGGGTGCTGTTTGACATGTAATTTACAGAGATAACTGAGAGAGGATCACATCCCAGTGACCGGAGAGAAGAAGGAATAGATGAGAGGGAAGGTGAGGTTTAGGAGAGGACTAGAAAGAGAGAGGAGGAAAGGGCGAGGAGTTTGAGGTATAGAAGAGGAGGAGCAGAGAGAGAGAAGGGGAAAGGGGGATGAAGGAGATGTACAAGGAAAGAGAGAAAAAAGAGCAGCAGCGAAAATAGCGGAGGTAAAAAAAGAAGACCGGACATATGAGAGGACAAATGACAGGAAAGGAGAGAGGAAATGAGACATGGAAGAAGTGTGACATGAGAGGATGAGAGGGAGGAGTACAAATGAGAGAGGAGAGATGCAGAACGTAAATATCACTCTACAGTGGAGTAAAAGAAAGACTGGATGCGACGGATACTAGGAAAATACATGGGGAGTGGAGGGTGAGGCAAAAGAGGAGAAGTAAAGAAGAGGTGAGAGTGGATCAGAAGGAGAGCAAAGGGAGAAAGTGAGAGCCGAATAGGGTGGGGGGGAGTTAAAAGCAAGGAAGAGGTGAAGACTGATGATTGCAGAGAAAGCGATGGAGCAAAATGAACAGAACAGAAAGGAGAACAGAGATATCTGAGAGAAGAAAAAGATCGAGGGATATATATATATATATATATATATATATATATTTATAGAGAGAGAGAGAGAGAGTGTGAGAGAGAGAGAAGTGGAGGGGTGACTGGAGTAACATAGTTGAAATATTAAAAGTTTCATGAGTGTCACTGAGCGAGAGCTACTTTTCCTCACACCAACTGTGAAAAGAGCACTCCTGTGGGCAGATGCAGTGGTGTGTCAGGCTGTGTTTGTCTTATGTAGGCAGTGTGTACGTTTTGTAGGCAGCGTGTGTCTGTCTGTCTGTTTTGTAGGCAGTAGGTGTGTGTGTGTTCTGTAGGCAGTGTGTGTGTTTGTGCTATGTAGGCAGTGTGTGGGTGTGTGCTGTGCAGGCAGTGTGTGTTGTGTAGGCAGTGTGTGTGTGTTGTGTAGGTAGAGTGTATGTTTTTTTGTGTACACAGTGTTTGCGTGTTTTTTGTGTTGGCAATGTGTGTTGTGTAGGCAGTGTGTGTATGTGTTGTGCAGGCAGTATGTGTATGTGTTGTGTAGCCAGTCTGTGTTTATGTTATGTAGGCAGCGTGTGTGTGTTTTCTGTAGACATTGTTTGTTGTGTAGGCAGTGTGTGGGTGTTGTGTAGGAATTGTGCGGGTGTGTGTGTTGTGTAGGCAGTGTTAGCGCACTGAAGCATATCTTGGCTCCTTCGGTGAGAATGTGTTCCATTATTTAGATATCAACATTCAACCCATTGTCAAGAGAGAAGAGCGGGAACAGACATAATCAAACAAAAGAAAGAAAGATCGGAGCAGACAGAGAGGGAAGGAGGTATAGAGAGAAATAGACAGAGAGGGGGAGGTAGAGAAAGAAACAGACAGAGGGAGGGAGGTAAAGAGAGAAACAGACAGGGGGAGGGAGGTAGAGAGAGAAACAGACAGAGGAAGGGAGGAAGAGAGAGAAACAGAGAGGGAGGGAGGTAAAGAGAGAAAAAGACAGAGAGGAAGTGAGGTAAAGAGAGAAACAGAGAGGGAGGGAGGTAAAGAGAGAAACAGACAGAGGAAGGGAGGAAGAGAGAGAAACAGACAGAGGGAGGGAGGTAAAGAGAGAAACAGAGAGAGAGGGGGAGATGCACAGTGAGGCAGACAGAGACACACAGAGAGAAACAGAGAAACAGAAACTGAGAGACAGAGACAGGGAGAGAAAGACAGAGACAGGGAGAGAAAGACAGATACAGGGAGAGACAGGGAGAGAAAGACAGAGACGGAGAAAAAGACAGATACAGGGAGAGAAAGACAGATACAGGGAGAGACAGGGAGAGAAAGACAGAGACGGAGAAAAAGACAGATACAGGGAGAGAAAGATAGATACAGGGAGATACAGGGAGAGAAAGACAGATACAGGGAGAGAAAGACAGATACAGGGAGAGAAAGACAGTTATAGGGAGAGAAAGACAGATACAGGGAGAGAGAAGGAGAGCAACGAGCCCCCAGACAGCCATCCAGATGTAGAGAACCGTGTTATCGCTCTTAGAATATAAGTCATTGTGTCCCTCCAGCCCTGTTTGATATCGATAAAGTACGTCAATAGTGGTATAAAAATCTCTCATGTCCTTTTTGATTTATCACTGTTTTTAAAGAGCCGTTTTTCTACTAAGCTAAGCTTGGAATAGACACATTGATCAGACCTTCACAAGCAGCCACCCAGCCCCGCCCCTTCACCACATACACACACACACGCAAACACACGCATTCCTGTGTTTGTGGTCTATTTGCCGTTAATTGGCTGGGTGCAGCAACAGATTACGGTACATGACAGAGTCCCTTTCACAGAAATCTATGATCGCGACCTCTCTGACACTTTTACAGCAAGGTCATCGGACCCAGAGAGACACCGATCAATACCTCATTGAATGAGAAGCCTGCCTAGGTCTGCCAGTGAAGGATAGAGAAGGAGAAAGAGGAGGTGAAATAAGAGGGGGTGGAGGTGAAAATGGAGAGATAGAAAAAGAGTGTGAAAAAGAGAGAGATGTAGAGAGAGAATGGAAAAAAGAAGGCAAACATTTTTAGAGGCTTTTTATAAATGTAGGCATGTGAGTGACGAAATGCAAACGAAAAACCAAAAATGTGTCTACAGCAGTTGTATCATTTGTAACTAATAAACAATGTACTTTTGAATGACTGGAAAATGTGTTTGTCCAACAAATACAGTATATTATTTAATACTAACATTTCATTGTAATAGGACACCATATTATATAATGTCAAGGGGAATAATAACATTGCAGTTATTACATTCATTAGACTTCTAAATAAATCTCAAATAATTTTTTGCTCAACATATTTTCAGCGGTGGTGCTGTTTTGCCACAGGGCTAATGCTGTTACCAGCGTGACGTGTTCTTTTGGATTCAGGACCAAAAATGACATTTCTGAAGTTAACAGCTTTTGGGAGAGAGACAGGGAGGGAGGGATATTCCCCAGTTTAGACCTGCATACACATAGGCAGTATTCAGCAACATGTGGAATCAACACTAATTCATAACCTCCACTAATATTACAGATCCCACCATTTTGCTTTCATCAACCTTTTGGTCCACTGTGTGATTCACTTATGCTGTTCCTAAAAATCACTTTCACCCACCTGCCTGCCTCCATGTCTGCCTGTCTGTCTGTCTGCCTTCATATCTGCCAGTCTGCCTGTCAGACTGCATATCTGCCTGTCTGTCTTTCTGCCTGCTGGTCTGTCTGTCTGTCTGCCTGTCTGTCTGACTGTCTGTCTGTCTTCCCATTGCCTGCCTGTCTGTCTGACTGTCTGTTTTCCTGTCTGTCTACCTGTCTGTCTGTCTTCCTGTCTGCCAGCAAGCCTGTCAGTCTGTCTTTTCACACATCAAAACATTAAATGTTCTTGAGCCCTGCTGTACCCTCTAAATAAAAGAGCTCCATAAGGGTTCTTGTTTGGTGTTCCAACATAGTTCTACCTGGAACCTAAAAAGGATTGTCCCTTAAATCCTCAAAACTGTGTAAACCTGCAGCGATAACCTAAGAACCATTACGGTTTTTCTGCATGTGCGATCGAGGTTTCTGGCTGACTGGGTAGAGGATTACACAATTTCAGCTGTGAATTGAACACAAGGACCAACAGAAATGTAGCTTTTGGTTTTAACCCGAAGGCTCCGAATTGGATAAGTGCAGGGGCAGCCACATCGGGGCCCTGGGGGGCCATCGAGGTTAACAGTTCCCCGTGCCAGGTCAGGGATTCAATGTAGCGACCTCTCAGCTGCCGGTCAAATGCTCCAACTGGGCTATGTGCCTGACTGTAGTCTCAAGATAAACATCTGTGTGTGTGTATCTGTGTGTGTGCTGCTAAAGGTTCAACACACCATAGGCCAGGAATGTTTTTGACATCCGACACATCAAAAGAAAACAGAAATGTTTGTTTGCCTCGGTGCATAGTTACTGCTGATCCCACAGTAACATCTAGACACTGTGTCGTGTCTGCTCCAAAGCTAGTGTTTGTAGAGGACCAGTATGCTAAATTCAGCAAGTTAAAATGCCACCGCTTTGACATTCTGCAGAGAACAAGTTGAGCGTATATTCACAATATAAAATGGAATTAAATTAGCTCTCAATCACCAAAGGTAGAAAATGACTGAAATAGAAACAGAATGAAGCATTTGACAGGTGCTTTCACACACCAGAGATACCTGTGTTTGTGTGCAGTGTGTGTGTGTTTCTGCGCATGTCTCTGTGTGTGCAGTTTGTGTGTGTATGTGTGTGTCTGTCTGTCTATTTTGACATGCGTAGGCACATACAGGATATGCTTTAAGCTCTGACCAACATGCCCTTGGGCCGGTAGTATGCCGTGTTCCTGTTCACAGCGTGTGTGTGTGTGCATGCGTGTGTGTGAAAAACCCAGGGTCGAACAACATTTTGAGGGGCTCCTTTCTATCAGACTGACAGTCAGGAAAAGGAGGTATTAGAGGTGTAGAAAAAGAGAGGAAGGTAAAAAGATAAGGAAACTGGGAAAGCAAAAAGACAGGGGAAGGGAGCGAGGAGGAGCGAAAAGGAGGGAATAAGAGAGAGAGGGAGCGAGATCGCAAAAAAGAAAAAGGGAAAAAGAGAGGCGAGAAAGAGAAGAGAAAGAAATTGAGAGAGACAGAAAGAATGCTGAGAGGTAGAGAAAGACAGTCAGTGGTGCTGTACATTATAGAGCTTACTGTGGGCACAGCACTTAACAATGTAACCATCAGGGATTTTAATTCAAAACATCCACATTTGTTGTACTCTTATCTACACAACGTCTGCATCATGAAGCTACCCATTCATAATACACTTATGCACTTTTGAAATACAACAACTCTCATTGCTTTAATCCACTTGTTTCAGTATTTTGTCAGATTTTTCTGTGTAGTTGTCTAATATTTAACAGGTTCTACGCTCGCTTCGACATGGACAACAAAGAGCCAGCCATTAAAGCTGAGCTCCCCCCAGACGACGCCCCCCCTCAGTCTATCCACGACAGAAGTGTCGTCTGCTCTGAGCAGGGTGAATGCACGCAAGGCTGCTGGTCCTGATGGCGTCCCCAGGCGTGTGCTCAGAGCATGTGCTGGGCAGCTGGCTGAGGTCTTTACTGACATTTTCAACCTGTCACTGGCCCAAGCGGTTTCCCAACGTGCAACCATTGTGCCAGTGACGAAGCAGTCGACCGCGTCTAGCCTGAATGACTTTCGACCTGTCACACTCACCCCCACAATCATGAAGTGCTTCGAAAGACTAGTTCTGGCCCACCTTAAGTCCTGCCTCTCCCCAACACTGGATCCCTACCAGTTTGCCTACCGGTCGAACAGGACAACAGAGGATGCCATCTCCACAGCTTTACACTCTGCCCTGACCCACCTGGACAAAACCAACACCTATGTGAGAATGCTATTCATAGACATCAGCTCAGCATTCAACACGGTCATCCCCTCTAGGCTGGTCAACAAACGCCATGACCTGGGGATCAGCCCCTGTCTCTGCAGCTGGCCTTTGGACTTCCTAACCAACAAACCCCAGTCTGTCAGGTTAGACAACTTCACCTCCTCCACCCTGATCCTGAACACTGGTGTTCCACAAGGCTGTGTGCTGAGCCCCCTCCTGTACTCCCTCTTCACCCACGACTACGTTCCTGTACACAGTTCCAAAAGCATCGTCAAGTTCACAGATGACACCACGGTGGTAGGCCTGATCAGTGACAATGACGAGTCAGCCTACAGGGAGGAGGTCAAGTGCCTGGCAGCATGGTGCGCTGACAACAACCTGGCCCTTAATGTAAAGACGACCAAGGAGCTCATTGTGGATTACAGGAAGTCTAAAGGCTGCAGTCACGCCCCAGTTCTCATCGATGGCACTGAGGTAGAGCATGTCTCCAGCTTCAAATTCCTGGGTGTCCACATCTCCGAGGACCTCTCCTGGACCCTCAACACCTCAGCCCTGGTCAAAAAGGTGCAGCAGCGCTTGTACTTTTTGAGGAGGCTGAAGAAGGCCCGTCTGTCCTCCAAGATCCTTGTGAACTGTTATCGCGGCACAATTGAGAGCATTCTGACTAACTGCTCCACAAGTGTGGTTTGGCGGTTGCTCCATAGCCAACAGGAAGGCCCTGCAATGGGATGTGAAAACTGCCCAGGACATCACGGGTACCCTGCTCCCAACCATCGTAGACCTCCAGCGCAAGCGGTGTATGCGTAGGGCGCGCGGCATCATCAGGGACCCTTCCATGTCTATGTCACAAACAGTTTGCCCTCCTACCATCAGGCAGGCAGTACAGGTCTCTTTGTTCCCACCCCAGCAGGCTCAGGAACAGTTTCTTTCCATCTACTGTAACCCTGCTGAACTCTGTACCCATCACTAACCATACCCACCCACCTCTCAGGGACCTTGTTGCACTACTCCCTTTGTGCTACTCTGACACTGCCTTGCATAGTCTGATAATGGAATTTTTCAGTTGTTACAGGTACGTATCTACCTCAGGAACCTCACTGCTGCTATCCCTGCATTTCAGTTGCCCATGCACCTTGTACATTCAATTTTCCTCTTTGCACATTTAGAATTGCCATTGAACTTGCATTTTTTACAGTTGTTACATACGCATGTCTAACTCAGGGACCTCATTGCTGCTATCTCTGCATCCCAGTTGCACATGCTCCTTCAATTTGCCTCGATTGCACATCTAGAATGCCATTTAGAATTGCCATCTGTACCCGCACAACTATATATCCTACTTGTAACATACACTCTACTTAACACTGTACTTGCAAATATTCTGCTCTCTTCTATTTGCCTTAATTGCACATTTAGTATTGCCATTTGTACTGCATTTGCCTTCATTGCACATATACACTTTCCACTTGTAATGTACCTTGTGTCTTCAGCAAAGCAGACAGACGGGAGATACGCAGCAGAACTCTCCGGTCAGCGGGTAAGGAGCCAAACGGACTAATCAAGGCTGCATGGATCTCCCGCATCATGACAAGATATTGATTATCCCTACCAGCAGCACTGGTTCTGTGCTTTGAAGGAATTTCACTTCTCATCAGAATCTCTCCTTGGTGGAGTCACGAGGAGATCCTGTGCTGACCAGAGGATGTGCTCAGCCTGGCGAGAAAGGGATGAGTGGGCTGGAGTCTAAGGTTGCGGAATCAGTCCATGAACTGACGAAACCCAGCACACTCTTTGGCTAAAACGTCACGCCTGCAGAATTTCAGGAAACCACTGGAACATTCTGCCTGGAGGAACAGCTCCTCTGCGGGTCATGTCAGGGAATAAAGGGACAGGGTCTCTGAGGGGGCGTTCTATGTGTGGAGGAGACAGAAGAAACCGGAGTGAAACATTGTTGGGGGGAAGGACTCATGAATATCACTACGAAAACCTTGTGTCTGGATCACTCCAGAGGCTCGCTGGTGCAGCTGGGATTTCAGACAGATAACAACCGTGGGGTTCTTAGTTCAAATTTCTACTATGCTTACATCTCAAGCAACTAGCACACTGCTAACACTTGAACCAGTCCCCTCTGATTTTTCTCCTGGCAAAGACGCAAACAGGACAGGTCTGGGTTTTTCTTTCGATGTCCAACAATCTAAAAAAAAAGAAAACTTGAAATCTATGTTTGACTATGCGCTCACATTATTACCTATGTATGAATTACATTAAAGTGTCACCATTTTGACATTCTACTCAGTACATATCGAGCATATGCAGTATTCATTCTGAATTTAAAAATGAAAATAAATGACTAGGTAAAGTTTGAGTTAATTAAAATGGAATCAGAACAAGCTGCTTCGCATGTATCATGTGGCTGACGCTTCGTCATACCCGTGCTCTGCATCTGAACGTGTGTGTGTGCGCGCGAGCGTACGTGTGTGTGTGTGCGCGAGTGTACGTGTGTGTGTGCGTGTGACCGCAAGAGGGGGACTGCATTGCGTAGAAAACCCCCAGAGTCAGACGCAACCTCCCTCCTCTCCATCAGATTGACAGGCAGTGAAGAAAGGATATACGTTATTAAACACGTAGAAAAAGAGAGGGAGAGAGACTGGGAGAGAGAGAGAAGAGGAAAAATACAGTGAGGCAGAGAAAGAAAATCCTAGATACAGTATATTAGGTATGTCCAGCATGTTTACCAGTGACACTGATGTGTTTGATAAGGTATCCTGTGTTCACTAATTAGCAACACTCGTAATTCCTGCCACCCCCTGCTCTACTCCAATCGACTCACATCCAAATGATGGTAAACAATCCAATCATTCATCACAATAGAGAAACAGTCCCTTTCTCAATGCTGGCTGCCCCGTTTTTGGCATTCTATTAGCATTTCATATACTCACTGCTGTGGACAGGAATTTTCAGAGGTGAGAGGGGAACAGCTCACCCAAAGTATCATGTCAAAGAAACATGTTGATCAACCGCAGTCGGATTTCCAAAGCATCTGCGCTTGATTTAGGGGCAGCATGTCCACAGCGTTGAGATTGGTTATAAAAGCTACAGTTAGCTATGCTTTTTGAGCAAGTACACAATGAGCGTGTGCCAGCGTGGACAATTCGGCTAATGGTCTCATTAGCGCTTGCTTAGTTCTACTAGCTAGCTACTTGATAACATGATTTGCTAATATACTGTTTGGACTAACAGTTGTAAAAGTGGCCTGTTCAGTCAAGCCTTTAGATAAACAAAATTAAAGTGTAGACTTCTTGTATCCACTGTATGGAAGTAACATGTTTCAGCTTTTATTTTTCTTAACCCTTTTTCTTGCATAAAACATGTCACCACTGCACTCTATATCCACTGAGAGCCAGTGACGCCACCTGGTTCTTTTGGATTCCCAAAACAGACAACACCAGTACAATATAATAAACTTCATTATGAATTCATGGGGACACATATGAGGACATTAATAGGCATATGCTATTGTAGCATAGAATGATACTTTAGATTTCAGAAATATATTCACTCCATCCTACAACCCTGGACACACTTCACAATCACTATATGCCTAAAGACCAACATCCCACCTCAGCAAAAGGGCACACAAGCTTGTACTCACCTCAGCACAAAAGAGCACACTACGTTTCACCACACGCTTACATTCAGTGACACCTGAATGTATCAGTTAGCTAGTGGGAGAACCAGCAGACCACTAAACAAAACCACAAATTATAATTACTTGAGCCCACAGCCTATGCATAATATCCCCTCACATCCCTACATAGACTGCACATCCCTGCACATCCCTGCAACATTCATATTCCTGTCTGTTTTCGGTCACGTTCGACTGAAAAACATTTAAAATAAATTAAGACAATTTTACAACAACCCCTATAAAACATTCCCTCGCAATGCTGTATTTCCCAACCGTAAATTTGTCCAGCCTAAAGCCCTCCGGTTAATAACTCCCTGTTGTCCAGTTGGTTTCAGCTTCAACGACCCAAGTCCTCCCTGTGTCACAGTGTTCTGGTCTGAGGTCCTCCAACGACCCGAGTCCTCCCTGTGTCACGGTGTTCTGGTCTGGGTTGCTTCAATGACCCAAGTCCTCCCTGTATCACGGTGTTCTGGTCTGGGGTCCTTCAATGACCCGAGTCCTCCCTGTATCACGGTGTTCTGGTCTGGGGTCCTTCAACGACCCAAGTCCTCCCTGTATCACGGTGTTCTGGTCTGAGGTCCTTCAACGACCCGAGTCCTCCCTGTATCACGGTGTTCTGGTCTGGGGTCCTTCAACGACCCAAGTCCTCCCTGTATCACGGTGTTCTGGTCTGGGGTCCTTCAACGACCTGAGTCCTCCCTGTATCACGTGTTCTGGTCTGGGGTCCTTCAATGACCCGAGTCCTCCCTGTATCACGGTGTTCTGGTCTGGGGTCCTTCCTTGGAGGGACAGACCATCGAGGTCCGATGACATCACTCTACCCAGGCCTCAGACAGCACCAAACAGCGTTAGGTCCCATAACAGCAGAAGCAGGCGAGAGCGGTGCAGTGCATAGAACAAAAACACTAGGATCATTTAACTGGTCACCTCTATATGGGAGTTCATTATACAGCCAGCCTCAGGAAACAACCGTTTCTTTTAGAGATACTAGCAAGCATAGTTTCCCTCTTCCAGGCAGCCAACTGCCTGACTTCAGGACTGCAGTTCTCCAGGCTGTTGTGTTTCACATCTTCCTCCCCGGTCATCCCGGCATGTTGCCTTTTTTCCCCTCCTTCACCAGTCCTGCACTTCTTCCGGCCTTGATTGCTTCACCTCCCGCTGTTGTCAATCAGGCTGATTGACAGCCATGTCTTCCTGTAAAAACAGAACAAAACGCCAGACAACTTTCCCCTCCTACTCCCACTCATAGAAGTCCAATCCTCCAGTCTTACAGTTTTTTTGGATTGCTTAAGCACGATTTTCAAAACAGGGCCCGTGTTTTCAAAACACTACACACAATTAGCACAACCACACACCCAATTAGCAAAACACTACAGATCCTTTGCATAATTAAACACTCTTGTAAAAACTATACACTTCTGTTTAAAAACCACACTTTGTTACCATATGTAACACACACATTTCACATTACTATACTCTGTTTGCACGAGTTACACTCTGCTGTGATAAACCTAAAACACTTTTAGCACTTCTACTTCCCTATGATTAGAGTAGGCTATCATCAACAAAGTACAAATATAATGTAAATTCACCAAACACTACACAAGACCAATGTTGCAGATTGAAGAAACTCATTTATTTCTCAACACGCCCAAAATGTTGACATGGAGATTCATAATACTGTAACAAAATGTCACTTTACATATTGTACAGTAAGTTTACTGTAAAAACAAAAAACAAAAAAAAACTAGACATTGTCTCTTCGCCTAGCTGGATTTGGCCAGAGAATTTCATCAACATCGCAGGCAATGTTGTCATTAGCAAGACACCTTGGAAAGAAACGTCTTGAATGACGAATTCATCCTTGCATTGCTGCTACCTCCATCTGGTCACAGGCCTCCTCCATGGCTTGGATGAGGGGTACCTCAGCCTGGAGACGGAGATCATATACCTTCCACCGCCATGCCGAGAAAAACTCTTCTATAGGGTTGAGGAATGGAGAGTATGGTGGAAGATATAGGAGAAATGTGGATGTTGCTGAAACCAGTTCTGAACCAGAGCAGGGCGGTGGAAAGACACATTGTCCCAGACAACAATGTATTGCATATGATCGATTTGATTTGCTGCTGTTATGTTGTGCAATTGGTCCAAGAATGTAAGTATGAGTGCTGTGTTGTAAGGGCCCATATGGGCATGGCGGTGGAGGACCCCATTCTGTGTAATGGCTGCACAG